>CAMZMU010000010.1:2461883-2586226 GCA_947311845.1 Poa pratensis
TGTGTACTTCGTCTGCGACCAGCACGTCCCGGGGTTCGCCAGGAAGTTTCCTGGCCCGTGGGGTCCCTGAAGATCCTGCACAGACCCTCCCTCCCTCCAGGCGTCCCCGGAAGAAAAAGCGCACCCGGCAGGCAGTAAAACAGAAGACAGATCTGCGCAGCCAGGAGCTGAGCTGGCCTTAGTAGCATAGGCTAGATATGTATCAGGGAAAGCTCAACTGAATGTAATTCAGAATTGTAAATTCAGAATGTAAGTTCAGATGAATGCAATCCTAGGCTCAACTCCCGGGGTCATTTCCCAAACCTCCTTGCACTAACGCGCCGTCAAGTTTTCAGAGGAGATCTCTTAGGTGACAAGTACTCTAACCCCGCACCGGTAGCAGCCCTAAGAGCACTATGCCTTCCGGGAGTCCACTCCACAGCCACGGGTACTAGGCCAGAAGGGAAATCGACCGTTCGCCGGGGAGGACGCATTACCCCCGCAAAGGTTCTCATCAACTGTCAAGCATGCGCAGGTTGGTGGTATATTGACTCCGAGCGAGATATTATGCCTAGAATGCAAGATGCACATGCAAAGACTTAGCTGTTTTTGCCCGTCCTCGATCTGCTCGTCCTTCCCGGGTATCCAGCTCCTGAGCCGCTCTTCAGCATCCATTCCTGTCCCGGGAGAGGCGCTACACAACAAACTTTCAGTAGGAAAAGAATGGACCCTCCCTTACATGTCGTGAAAGTGTTTCATCCGAGCAACCCGCAAGCAAAGTTGAATGTGCATTTCTGTGTTTAGTTCTTTAAAACACAGCACTGCCCGTTCCACTTCTTACCGCGGCAGTACGGCACGATCAGGTGGCAGCGCCTACTGATAGGCTACTCGCGCTCGACCTGTCAGCCACCGGCACCATGTCAGCCCCCTGCTTGGGGGTTGTTACGGATAACACACTTCACGACAACAAGAGAGGCTCACGGAATTGAAAAACTTATCTTTTATTCCTTGGCGACGATTCTTACACCCTTATACAGAACACTAGCCCCTTGGGCGTGCTTAGTTGACTAACTATCTGCGATTCATGTTCGTATTCAGGGGTAGAATTTCCGGAGATTCTCGATGTTCCAGGCGTTGCCCTCCGGCCTGCCTTTCTCGTCCTCCAGATAAACAGCTCCGGGTCTCAGGGTATGCGTCACCCGATAAGGTCCTTCCCACTTGGACGACAGCTTGTTCATGTTATCAAGCTTCTGCTTCTTGCGGAGAACCAGGTCTCCGGGTTCCAGTACCCGTGAACGGATATGGCGATCATGATAGCGGCGGAGCCCTTGCTGGTATCGAGCAGATCGTAAGAAGCTCGGCACCGCACCTCTTCCAGGAAGTTGATGTCATCAATCCTCCTCTCAGCTTGTGTCTTCATCATAGGCAAGTACCCGGGGGATCCATGCCTGAGCTCTGTTGGCAAGACGGCTTCGGCTCCATAGACAAGGAAGAATGGTGTTTCTTGAGTGGCTCTGCTTGGTGTGGTTCTGAGGGACCACAAGACACTTGGTAGATGCTCAATCCAGTTCTTGCCCTTGTCTTCTAACTTGTCAAAGGCCTTGGTCTTCAAACCCTTTAGGACCTCCGCATTGGCTCGCTCACTTGCCCATTGCACCTTGGGTAGGACACCGAGGCAAAACACACCTTGATGCCCAGCTCTTCACAGAAGTTGAGGAAGGATCGGCTTGTGAACTGAGAGCCATTGTCCGTTATGATTCTGTTGGGTACTCCAAAGCGGTACACGATCCCTTCAATGAACTTGATGGCTGCTTGAGCTGTCTGCCTTGGTACTGGCATCACTTCCACCCACTTTGTGAACTTGTCGATGGCCACGAAAAGGTATTCATGGCCCCCGACAGACTTCGGTATCTTCCCCACGATGTCCAGCCCCCAGACCGCGAACGGCCAGGAGATTGGAATTGGCTGCAGAGCTTGCGCCGGCTGATGTATGTTCTTCGCATAGTACTGGCAGGCTTCACAGGTCTTGACTAGCTGCTCGCATCACTGAGGACTGTTGGCCAGTAGAACCCGTGACGAAAAACTTTACCCGCCAGTGATCTTGATGCCACATGACTTGAACATGTGCCCTCGTGGATGTCCCGTAGCAGTACTTGGCCTTGTTCTTGAGGGATGCAGCGGAGCTTGACTCCGTTGTCCCGTCGCCGGTAGAGCTCGCCGTCGATCATGACGTAGAGCTTGGCTTGACGAGCCACCCGCTCGGCGTCGTGATCATCCTCCGGGAGGGCGTGCTCCATGATGTACTTGACGATGTCCCGGGCCCAGGGTGGGTGGGTTCCTTCCACCGGTAGCACCATCCGACGGAAAGAAAGCATAGCTTCCTCCGCAGAGGGCTGCCGGGTCTTGAGCTTCTGGGCTGGCTACCCGTGTTGTCGAGGTAGAAGGGTCGCCAGCCCCCGGCGCAGATCTTGCCGCGAGCCTCTCGGGGGATCGAAGGTCGCCTGAGGACCTCGATGTAGATCCCGGGAGGCACTGGTTCTTGCTTGGACGCCACCTGCGATAGCTCATCCGCGGCCGTGTTTTCTCCCCGTGGGACGTACACAGCCCGGAAGTTGTCGAAGCGCCGCTGCAGCTTCCAGACCTCTCGACGTACGGTGCCATCTGAGGGCACGCGTACTCCTTGTTCACTTGTTTGATGACTAACTGAGAGTCACCCTTGACGACGATCTTGTTGATGCCGAGGCCGATGGCAGCACGAAGTCCTGCGAGCAGGCCCTCGTACTCCGCCGTGTTGTTGGAGATGTTCCCTTGGTAGTGCATCTGGACGACGTACTTCAGCCGGTCCCGGTTGGTGAGGTTAGGACAACCCCAGCCCTCCTTTCCCCTTGGTGTAGGAGCCGTCGAAGTGCATGGTCCAGGCGCTAGGATCTTCCTTCCCGGGGAGGCAGGTTTCCTCTTCCGGGTCGTCGAACGCCGTCTCGGTCCACTCGGCCGTGAAGTCCGCCAGCGCCTGACTCTTGATGTTGTCCGTGTGCTCGAACTTGAGGCCGAAACCTTGAAGCTCCATGGCCCACCATGATATGCGACCAGTGGCAAGTGGGTTCTCCAGGGGGCTTCTTAGGTTGTACTTGGATACCACCGTGATGGGATGGCTTTGGAAGTACGGCCTCATCTTGCGGGAGGCAATGAGGATTGCCAGCAGCAGCTTCTGCATCATGGGGTACCGCTCCCGGGCGTCGCGCAGCACTGCGCTGACGAAGTAGACCGGGTGCTGCACCTTGCGGGTCGCCGAGTCCTGAGGGCTCGGCTTCCTCCACGTCGACGTCTTGGGGTGGGGACGAGGTAGCCCCCGGCGAAGTCTCGTCGGAGGGAGATTCTCCTGAGCTCCGCGCCGTCTGGTAAGGTTGCAGTGACGTCAGGATCGTGAGACCCCTGGTCACCCGGCAGCCTTTTCTTGCATGGTTGCCCGGGAGAGAGTTCCCGGGTCGCTTGCCCTTGATCTTGCTTGACTTCTTCGGAGGAGCGTCACGCTCTACCACAAGCACAGCGCTGATCACCTGGTTGGTGGCAGCAATGTACAGTAGTAGGGGCTCCTTTCTTCTGGTGCCACGAGGATTGGTGGCGAGGCGAGGTAGCGCTTAAGGGACTGCAGGGCTTCCTCGGCCTCGGGGTCCACTCCACGGGGCCTGACTTCTTGAGCAGCCTGAAGAACGGTAAGGCCCGCTCCCCAAGCCTTGAGATGAAGCGCCCGAGTGCAGTGATGCACCCGTTGAGGCGCTGTACGTCCTTGACCCGCCGGGGCGCCTCCATGCGCTCGATTGCCTTGATTTTGTCCGGATTCGCCTCGATCCCTCGGTGAGAGACCAGGAAACCCAGCAGCTTGCCGGAGGGGACCCCGAACACGCACTTGTCGGGGTTGAGCTTGAAGTTGACCCGGCGGAGGTTCTCGAAGGTCTCGTGCAGGTCTTGGATGAGGGAGTCCTTGTACCGGGTCTTGACCACGATGTCGTCGATGTACGCTTCAACGTTGCGGCCCAGCTGTGGCCCAAGGCATGCTTGCATTGCGCGCTGGAAGGTAGCGCCGGCGTTCCGGAGGCCAAAAGGCATCCGGGTGTAGCAGTAGCAGCCCTTGGGAGTGATGAAGGCCGTCTTCTCTTGGTCCTCGAGTGCCATCATGATCTGGTGGTACCCGGAGAAGGCGTCCAACACAGCAGCTCGCACCCGGCCGTGGAATCCACGATCATGTCGATCCGCGGCAGGGGGAAAGGGTCCTTGGGACAGGCCTTATTCAGGTCTGTGAAGTCGATGCAGAGTCTCCACTTGAAGGTCATGGGCTTCGGTACCACCACGGGGTTGGCCACCCAGTTGGGTGGGGAACCGACCGGATGACACCAGCTTCTATCAACTTGTCCACCTCGGCGATGATGAATTCCAGCTTTTCCTTGCTTTGGTTCCGGAGAACCTGCTTCACGGGGCGAGCCCCCGGATTGACCGCCAGTTTGTGCTCGATCACCTCCCTTGGAACGCCGGTAAACCTGACGCCTCCCACGCGAAGACATCAGAGTTTTCCCGAAGGAAGGCGACGAGCGCGCTTTCCTATTTGTCGGTGAGGCGGGCGCCGATGGTGATGGAGCGAACTCCGTCACTGGTTAGCGCCACCTTCTTGGTCAGCTGCGGATCGCCATGGAATGGCGCCTTCTTGGGGGGAGTAGATGTGGAGCCCCCAGGGTGCCCTTCGCCCCCGGGGAGAGCCCCATCATCATCCTCCTGTACACCTTGAGGGACATCCGCCATGATTGCCACCGTCTGGTTCAGCTGGTGAACGCAGTAGATAGCATCGTCGATGTCGGCCTTGACCTTGATCACGCCCACGGCGCCGGAATCTTCAGCATGTTGTAGGCGAAGTGGGAGACGGCCATGAACTTGGCCAGAGCAGGTCTGCCAAGTATGCCGTTGTACGGAGCGGAGTGTCGGCGATGTCGAAGACGATTTCCTCGGTGCGGAAGTTCTTGGAGTCGCCGAAGGTGACCGGAAGGGTGATCTTCCCGAGGGGTCGAGTAACACTTCCGTTCACGCCTTGGAACACCCGGTGTCTTGCAGGCGAGACGGGGATTTGAAGGATAGCCAGGACCTTCGCCGTCAGCAAGTTGAGGCTGGAGCCTCCGTCGACCAGCATCTTGGTGACCTTGTAGTTGTGGATGACGGGCGACACGATCAGCGGCAGGGTCCCGACCCCGGCAGTGTTGCAGGGTGGTCTTCTGGGTCGAAGGTGATGACTTGGCTGGACCAGTCCAGGGGCTTGGACGGAGCAGAAGCAACCGCGTTCAGCTCCCGGACAAGTCTCTTGCAGGCGCCGTTGGAGGGAGGCAGAGAAGACCCTCCGTGGATGCACCCGACCCCAGTGACTTCTTGATACTTGCCGCCGTTGCCTCCTTGGGGAGCCGGAGCTTCCCCGTTGCCCGTGGCGGCTCTGGAGTGTTGTACCCGCGACCACCTTGACCGCCGCCCTCCTCCACGGCCCCGCGGCCACCGCCTCGGTTCCATCCACGGCCGCCCCGCCTTGGCGACCCGTGGGACAGTCGCGAGCGATGTGCCCGGCAGTGCCGCAGTTGTAGCAACCGTCTTGACTGACCCCGTCAGCTCGACGTTGCTCCCGGATGGCGAGGTTCTTGAGCATGCGCAGTCCTTGAGCAGTGGTTGCCTTCTGGATGGATGTGCACCAGGGTCACCTTCGCCTTCTTCCTCGGAAGTCGGCGCGGGCTTGGCCTTCTTCGGAAGAGGCTCGGTGACGAAGATCCGCTTGTCGGGTCCAGGGTCCCGCTTCTTGTTCTTGGCTGGAGCGCCTTGTCCTCGGGTTCATCCTCCCCGGGGAACTTGACTCCTTCTTCAGCTCGAGCGCACCGATCTGCAAGCTCCCAGAGCTTACGAGCAGACTCGACGCGATGGATGCTCAGCTTCTCGCGCATCTTGGGGTTGCGGACGTTGGCGTGGAAGGACTGGATCACCAACTCCTCCTTGATGCACGGGATGGTGTTCATCTTCTGGGTGAAGCGCTGGATGAACTTGCGGAGAGTTTCACCCGGAAGCTGCTTGAAGTCGTGGAGATCACTGGGAGCCCCGGGCGCTCGTACCCGCCTTGGAAAGCCCCCAGAACTTCCTTCAGTGCCCGCCAGGAACGGATGGAGCACTTGGGAAGGTTGAGAAGCCAAGTCTGGGCATCTCCCTTCAGGGCCAAGGGAACCAGTTGGCCATCATGACTCGTCGGCCCCGGCAACCATTGCAGCAAGAGAGTAGATCTGCAGAAAGTCCCGGGGGTTCGTGGTGCCGTCGTAGCGAAGAACGTCGATCTTGAATTTCTTGGGCCAGTTGAAGTGGCGGAACTCGGGCGAGGGCGAGGCAGCCTTCGGCGAGGTCGATGTCCGATCTTCCCGGCGTGACGTTCTCGGCGACGCTCGATGCGGGTGCGCATATCCTCGTTCTGACGGCTGTTGAGCTCGTCACGAAGATCTGGGTTGCGCGAGGTCGACCCGATGGAGATGGCCCGGTCGCGGGTAGCCGATCAGCCATCGGTGGTGCGGTGCGAGAGGGGCCGCCTTGGCTTGACGTTCACCAGAGGCTGGCCTCGCGGTTCACGTGTCTTGTCTTGTGCTGCTTCGGGATCGTCGACGGTGGGAGCTTGAGTGGGTTCGACCCACGGACCACCATCGGCGAAGTCGAGGAGCCTCTCACTCGAGTCCTCCATTCTTGGTAGATCTTGGGATCACCGTTGTTGGAGGGAACTGCATCAGGGCCTTGGCAGCGACCAGAGCGTCATGGCGAGCTTGCGCGTCCGTAGGGGTGTGCGGAGGACTTGCTCTTGGATGCTCGTGGATCCCCGCTGGGGCGAGCACGTGGTCCCTCCCCGGGCAGGATCCTTGCTAGCGCCGTTGCAGACGCTCTTCCCCCGAGGAGGAGGAGGCGATGGTGCCCTTTGGAGCCGCCGCTCCGCCAGGGCCCGTTCTTGTTGAGGTCGTCCGCTTCGTCCGGCGCCACCCTCTCCAGGGGAGGCGGGGACGGAGAAGCACCCTCCGCGCAGCAGCGACGATCAGATGAAGCTTGAGTGCGTGAGGGAGAGACGGGCTTGGACGCCGCGGGGTCCACCTTCCTCTTCGGTGCCATGCTTGACGAAGAGCTTGCCGATGAAACCAGCGCTTGCGCCCCCTACCTGGCGCGCCAGATGTCGTGTCTCGATGCACGGACACCGGGAGTAGAGGATACCCCCTTTTAGGTTCGGCACGGGGCGCGAAGGAGGCTGAGAATCGTCTTCGTGGGCGGAGTCGGATCAAGCTCTCCTCTCCACGATCAAGCATGCAACCAAAGGGACACAAGGAGCTACCCAGGTTCAGGCCGCCCGGAGGCTAAAAGCCCTACTCCTGCATGTCTGGATTGATGGGTTCTTCATAGTGTGGCTTACAATGGAGTCCCTCGGGAGGTACCCGGAAGGGTTTTGGCTGGAGGTAGAAGAAGGACAGATCCTGACCCGGAAGATCACCTTCCTCTCTACCTTGGCAGCCCTAGTCTAGTCTGCTCTGGTTCAACTTGTGTTCCGTCCTCCTCCTCACCGTGCCTTGGTCCTCCTTTTATAGGCCAAGGGGTTGCCACAGGGCACGTGAGGGGCATGAGGGCCTTCGGGGTGAAGGACCCTCCCGGCTGGTTTAAGGGAGACGTGGCCTCTCCTCAGCCTAGCGTCTCCTTTGGGTTAGGTGGGAGCGTCCGCCTTGCTGGTGAACAGTGGCTGACGCAGCCACGGGCTATGCTCCCCGCCCACGCCACCTTTGCCTGGCTTCCCAAGTCTTCTGAGGTCTTCCATCATGAGGTGATGTGCTTATCCACAGCAGTGTAAGGAGGAACCCGAGAGGGAGCCCAGCCTCCTGCCGGGAACTCGGACCCTCGGGGTCTTCCGCGTCTTCTGCCTTGATTCGGGGACCCGGCAGGCCCCCAGGACCGGAGCCCTCCGTCGGTGCAGGCCTGGCTTGGCCTTCGCGGGGTCCAAAGGTGAACCCGCCAGCTTGATCTGGTTCCTTGCCTTGTCCATCTTCGTCTTGGGCCCACAGGGAGTGGACCCTCTTTGGCAGCACTAAGGGAACCCCATGTTCCACTGCTGCGACAGACACTGACTCACTAGTAGGATAGGGCAACTGAATCTGTTTGCCAAGACGACAACCCTGACACTGTAAAGAGACATCTCCTGAGACTGACCCCAGAAGACCTCGACGAACTAATGACGATAGACGTGAGCCACAAAGATGACCGAGTCGATGATGCCACTGCTGGAAGGAGCCGGTAGCTGAATCGACGAAAACAGAAGAACTGGCTGTAGTGGTGGCAGTGGAAGGAACACGAATTCAGTCTAACTCCCAGAGCCCCGGAGAATCACGGAGCCGAGGGCCAGCCCCAACCAGAGCACGCGTGCGATGATCCTGGACAGAACAAGAATCAACATCAAGAATGACTCGACAACCAGAATCAGTAAGCTGGGCAGCAGAAAAAAGATTCATGGTAAGATGAGGAACGTGAGAAACGTCAGTGACAGAGAAAGTAGGAGTGGTAAGATTACCACGACTAGTAACCGCAAGAGGAGTACCATCGGCAGTGAGAACATTAATAGGAGAATCTAGAGACCGAAGAGAGGATAAAGCAGAAGAATCATAAGACATATGAAAGGAAGCTCCAGAATCCATAACCCAACGAGATGTACCTGACTGTGTAGATGGTGGTCGCTCAGAGCTAGAAGCATCAGTCACAGAGCCTGCAGTACCTGTCGAAGAAGAACCTGAAGCAGCCAGCAGACGCTTAAGCCTCATAATATCCTGCTCAGTGAAGGAGGCATCAGAGCGTGTCGAAGAAGGAGCACGAGGCCTAGTAGAAGAAGTGCGCTCCTTGTGCTCCTTGCGCTGCTTCTTCCAGCAATCAGACTCAGCATGACCATCCTTGTTGCAATAGCCGCAATGAGGAAGAACACGAGAACGACCATCTCCACCAGAAGGAGTGGGTAGAAACGGCGGAGCACTGGGACGAGGAAGCACTGGTGCTGTAGATGGCGTAGCAGGAGGTCGATCAGCAAAGACTGAGGGAACCGCAAGCATACCAGCACCACGGAGGCGAGTCTCCTCAGCACGAAGCTCAGACAGAACAGCCGAAATAGGAACACGGCCACGAGCAAGCAACTGAGCACGACGGGGCTCAAACTCCTGGTGGAGCCGAGATAAGAACTCATAGACGCACTGAAACTCCAAGTCGGACCTCACAATCTGGCAGCACGGGCAGGTACCACACACTGCAGTGCGAAGAGAGTCGAGCGGACGCCAGATAGCAGCGCTCTGCGTGTAGAACTGATCAATGGAAAAGTCACCCTGCTGAAGATCATGCTCCTGACGAACCACAGACAGATACAGAGCATCCCCGGACGGCTGATGGCGCTGACGAAGGTGAGCCCATATGTCAGCGACAGTACTGAGGCCCATAAACTCAGAGGCAAACTGCGGTAGAACACTGGCAGTAAGAACAGCCGCAACACGAGCATCATCATCAATCCACTGGGTGTACACTGTCAGATCCATCCGGTAGGTATCAAGGGCGTCAGAATGCTCCTTGACCTGCCGGTCATACGCAGCAATGGCGACATCATCCGCACTCTTAGCTGCATCCTTTGCAGCCTGAGTAGCATCGGCAGCAAGGACTGGTGGCGTCGGCGGAATAGGAGCAGTAGGAGCAATGGGGCACGGCGGACAGGAGACCTCGCCGGAAAGTACACCCCAAAGAAGAAGACCACGCATGTGAATGCGCATAAAGGCAGCAAAATCAGGATAATTCGTGCCATCAAATATCACCGAGCAGCGAGGAATCGCGACATAGCCCGATGATGCAGACATCTTTTTTTTCAACCCGAAGCTGAGCTGGATACGCTAGCAGGACATCACGTACGTGAGTCAGCTTCTTCTTTCTTTTTTTTTACTGTCCCGATCTGGATTAGGTCAACCAGACCAACACGAACCAGGCACCGATCTCACGCACGGATGAAGCACATGAAAAGCCACCGCTGCAAATGGCCAGAGGACGCCGGCTTTGAATCGGAAAAGCTCGGGCGGCAGCCGGAAGGACGAGGGGTCGGGCCGGGCAGGAGCAGGCAGCAGGTGGCCGGATGGACTGAGGGCAGCGACGCGGAGATATGCGGCCGGCGGCAGAGAGGAGCGGCCGGAGACAGAGCACAGACGGCAGCGGACAGCTAATCGACCTGATCAAAGCAGCGGCCGTGCAGCGGAGTCGACGGGGCGACGTCGCATCAGTGGGGTAGAAGCAGCAGGAGGTGGGGAGCAGCGGAAGATTGGATCAGCACGAGTTGCGGCGTGCGTGGAGAAAAAAAAACCAAAGCCGTGATACCATTTTAGGGAAATAGCAACTTGTATTTCCAGGGGCCAAAGGCCTCAATATATAGTACATGTACATGTGACAAATATGCAGGAAACCCCTTATACAACGGGGAAACTATACATGTATATATGGACACATAATATAACTCTAGCAGATGCACTGTTGGGAAGCGCTTCGCAATTGCCCGAAATGGAGGAGTCATTGCAAGGATGAGGCCAAGGTAGATGAAAGAAAGCTGTCGGCTGTCGACGCGGATCGTCTAGCGATGGGAGTCAGACGATACGCGCTGACGGCCGGCAAGAGTCGGTCGTCCTCTATGTCAACGAGGTGTCCACGGCGACGGCGCAGAGGATGAAGCTACACACCACGGCTGAAAAAAGTGGGACGCCTTTTTCGAGATGCAAAAGACCAAGCTCAAGCCCCATGAGAAGAAGGAGGAGCGTCTGCTCATGGCAACCAACACGAGCGACATGAGCCCCAATCAGAAGGCCTACTTCGTGTCCGAACGGAGGCGCATCCAGGCTGAGAAGGCGGCGGCCTATGCGGCGGCGGCCGAGGAAACCGGAGAGGAAGTGTACGAGGAAGCCGACGCGTGATCGGCATGCACCATTGCGCCAGGAGGCGCCCTTTTGGTGGCCAACATTGGAGACTAGTTCTCCGGCGTGACCGAAGCTATTTTGATGGCCGACATTGGAGACTTGTTCTCCGGCGCGGTCGAAACTATGTCATGGCCGGACTTTGATACTTTGTTCTCCGGCACGGTTTACAATTTGGTAGCCGCAACTATTTGAGACTTTTATTAATGCATGCATGAAACTGACATTCGATTACAACTTGAAACCCTAACAACTAATCGTCGTCATCCGAATCGTAATTGGGCGGTGGTGTTCTAGGCTCGTAGTCCGCCGGCGCTGCGTCCGGAGTTCCCGGCTGCCACTCCGGTGCTGGTGCCTTGGGGATGGCCGGAGCTGCATGTGCACCAGCCACACGGGACGGCCACGGGGACCAAGGTTCCCACTTCCCGCAGTGAGAAAGCAGGGCGTGCCGGTGATGGAGTTGCGGGATCGGCCTCCTGCTCCTGCTCCTGATCGGCCACCACGGCCTCCTTCTCACGCAACGACACGGCGAGTGAGTTGTGGGCGGTGGTGCGTGGAGAGAATGTGTGCGCTGTGCGGCCAGCGAGGATGGTTATATTGATGCGAAGCGGTGCAAACGCCAGCCCGAAGCGACACGGCAGCGGTTGCTCGTCCACACCAACCGCCGTGTTCCCACGTGACACGAAGGTGAGCCGGCGGTGGCTCCTCCGCCCGCAAGATGTTCAATGTAATGCTCAAAATTCGCGCTATTTAGGGGTGTGCTGCTTTAGGCTACACTCTCCATTCGAGCGGACTAATGTTATTGGCCTCTCGATTGGGGGGTGCCGGACACGATTGGGGTGCCGGACACTGGCCCGGTGGTGCTCTGAGTCGTTTTGGAAATCCAGTTTCGATTGGAATGTTCCAGAGTAGGCGAAAGGGCTTTGCAGAATAAAATCTTGCGTGGTGTGCTGCACTTAGAGCAACTCTAACAGCTGCCCTATATTAGGCTTGGTGCCCAATAAACCGTTTTATAGTGCACGAAAGGGCAAAAACACGTCTCCAAAAGCTGCCCTATCACGTGCCCTAAAATAGGGCTGCCCTAAATTTTGCTCCTCTCTGCCCCAAATATGGGGCAAATAGGGGAGCCCGCGCCCCCTGCCCTATCCTGCCTTTCCCAGCGCGCGAAGGCCAACTGCCGCCCGGAAAGTTCAGCTCCTCCCGATCCCCTTTCTACCTCCGCTCTCGCCGGCCGATTCCGGCAAAATCCGGCGACTCCCACCGCCGCCGCTCACCGACACGGCTCCAACTCGACGTTCCCTGCCGGTTTCCTGCGCCGCCGGTCGTTTCCGCCATCCCGGCGAGCTCCGTTCTTCCATGGCGTTGGTCGAGCTGGTCGCCGGCCGTTTCCGCGCCGTTCTTCCATGGCGCGCGGGCGGAGCTTCGCCGGCCGTTTCCGCGCAATACTTCCATGGCCCGTGCGGAGGTCGAGCTGGTGGCCGGCCGTTTCTGCGTCGTTCTTCCATGGCGCGCGGGCGGTCTTGCCCGACCTCTCCGCTCGATTGCGGCTCCTCCACGCCCTCCCGTACCGATTCACGCCGCCCACGGACGCCACGCGCCGGTGCCCCTGGTCAGCCAATACGAAGGGAGAGAGAGGGCCGCTGCTAGCTGCTAGCGAGAGAGAGGGCCGCTGCAAAATCGATAAATCAATCGATTAAAAGCTAGCTAGCTAGCTGCTCACCTACAATCAATCGATCGATGGATCAATCGATCAATCATCCAGTTCGCGGCTAGCTAGCTGCTGCTTGCTCTCGATCTAGATCGATTTATTTGTTTGTCGGTGCAAAATCAAATTTTATTTGTACAATTTGTTGTCAGCAATTCGTGTTTAGCATTTTCTAGTCAAAGTTTAGGTCGAATTTTCAAATTTGGGTTAGTTTGTGAAAGTTTATGTATAAAATGTTGTCGAACTATCTTAAATTCGTCTCAAATTTAGTTTGAAATTAGCTATGTATGCCCTAAAATAGGGCAGCTGTTGGAGAGGAGGTGCCCTATTATAGAGCAGCTGGTAAAGCAGAAAATTTTTTGGTGACCTATAACGCTAAAACAGGGTGCTCTTAGTTAATTGATTTGCTGACAGACACGAAAAGGTACGTGAAAGGTTCAAGCCGTGAAGGACTGGCCGAGCGATGCGCCGACGTTTGTCCATGGCGCCGCTGCCGTGGGCGCCGGGAGGATATGGATCCCGGTTCTCCTGCCTGGCTGGGATTACAGCGGAACGGTTCCGCTGTAATCCCAGCCAGGCAGGAGATATGGATCAATCGATCAATCGTCCAGTTCCGCCAGAACCTTCCGGGCTCGATGGCCTCGACGGCGCCCACACCGCCGTGCAGGTCGCGCTGGACGTCGTGGATGAGGCACCTAGGCCGAGCTCGCCGGTCCTCCGCCGCCCGCAGCGCTCAGACGAGGAGTTGGTCCAGGAGTTTTGGGAGGATGCCGGCTTCCCCTCGCCTTTGAGCAGATTTTGGGAACGGGAGTCACCGTCTAACTCAGGTGAGAAATGTGTGGTGTTGTCCTCGTGCAGGGAATCCACGGCGCTGGCGCCGGAGCAGCTGGTGGTGGAGCCGACAGTGTCGTTGCGCCGCTGGCGTCGTGGGCCGTCTTCCTCGCCGTCCGGCCTGCGGCTGTCGCGCTCGCCGCCTCGGATGGGTCCGTGGAGAGGCCCTTTGCCTCCTCGACGCATCTCACCGACCCCTGTCATTGGTACCTTCATCGACAAGGCCTTTGAGGTGTGGAGGTCGCCGGCACCTATGGAGACCGTGGTCGCAACGGGCTCGCCGGCGGCTGCTGCTTCAAGGCCGGTGGCTGCTACGATCGATCCGACATCCACGACAGACTCACAGGAAACGGATGATTTTCAAAAATCAATCTGCATGCAGGAGGACCCCACAAGGCAGATGACCGATCTGAGCCGTGCAAGTCCATGGGTGCATCTGTACCGTCCGCGTAGGCCTTGCCCTAGCTCGGATTCGATTCGGCTGCAGCCTGATCGTGACTTGCTCCAGCGCCGTCATCGCCAATCGCCTGCTTCGCCATCACCGTCTGCGCACCCAACCACACCGACCTCGCCGTCACCTGCGCCCGATCCGGCAACCAGTCGGTCGCCATTTACAGCCGCCGTCGCGCCGCCATCTCGCCAGTGGGAGAGGTCGTTCGCGTCCGTCGCGGCGACACCTCCGCTCCACATGGCGGCTCAGCTCCGTCCGCATGGAGGGGCTCCTCGTGCCTCAGGTCCTGTCCGCCCTCTCGCTCCAGTTCCACTCCAACAACAGCCGTCGTTGCAGCGGCAGGACGTTGGGGTAGGGTTGCCGCAAGGAGGAGCGCTTCCGCAGCTGACCGGAGGGGATGCTCCCGCTGCGGCCGGGCAGTTTCGTCCTCCGGTTGGACCTCCGGTCTTCCAGCCTCTGCAGAATCCGTCGCGGCAGCCTGGGCTTCCGGCGTTTATGCCCCCGCCGCTTCCGGGGCAGTACCACGTGCCGCCGTTTGTGCCGATGCCTCCGCCCATGTACCCTCCGTTCCAGCAGCAGCTTGCACCTCCGATGGCGCAGACGGGGGGTCAGGGGCCACGGCCCAAGAGGAAGAAGAAGAAGAGTACTCAGCAGCAACAGCCAGCGCAACCTCAATTTCAGCCGTTTATCCAGCCTTTGATGCCTCAGCTAGTTCAGCAGCAACTTTCGGCAGGACAGCAGCAGCCTCTTGCGCCACCTACAGCTCCTATTCAGGGTCAGTACATGCTCGCGCCTCCTGTGCCGTAGCCGCTGCCCTCCGTGGTGTCCTCTTCGGTTCCTGAGGGGGGGTGTTTTGGTTAGCGAGGCGCCGGCGGCCGGGACTGGTGGTAGAGGAAAGAAAGCCTCTAAGTGTTGGAATTGTGCGGTTGACACACACTCAACTAAGGGGTGTCCAGTAAAACACTATTGCCTTGTCTGTGATAATGGGGCACATCCGACCTTTAGGTGCCCTACTCTTCGGCTCCCTAGGCCCACTGCTTTTACTGCAGGTTATGGCACGGAGGAAACAATGTTTACGCAATTGCCTGATAGTGTGTACAAGCCTCACTTGGTTCCCTCGAGCTCGCCCACCGCACTGGTGAAGATTGTTGGTGATCCAGTGCCTGCGACTGCTATTGAGAGCTTGCTGTCTAGGATGTGTCCTTCCAGCTCGTCATGGACGTGGGAGGCTTTACCCCAAGGGTCGTATGCCTTCCTCATTAGGTTCCCTTCTGTCGGGGATCTTCAGCGGATGGATGGTATGCAGATGGGTGTTCCTTCTTTCACGGCGACATCCACTATCTCAACTTGGAAGAAACAGGATGTTCTACCCATGAGGGTGCTTGAGAAAGTCTGGGTCCATGTTCAGGGGGTTCCATATCCAGTCAGACACTTTCTTGGTATTTGGGCTGTTGGTTCTCTTATTGGGACGACGTTGGATGTTGATCTTGTCACGCTCAGAAGCCGTGGTATTGTGCGTATTCTGGTTGGGATGACGAGTTCCGCGCCTCTGGACAAGCAAGTTGACCCCACTGGACGTTATGTCGGCACGGCATGTGTGGTCAAGTTGAAGGAATATGCTTTCATTTTCCGTCGTGAGGCAGCGGATTTTGTTCCTGATACAGAGTTTGTCCCCTATTTCTGGCGTCGCAAAGGGATGATGCCGATGATGAGAGTGGTGGTCTTGACGAGAGTGTGGAGGGTTCCCTGGACACTTTGGGTTTGAATGGCACACAGATTACCGGTATGGATGTCGATGCCAGTCAACCATCTGGATCGGCTACTCATGGCAAGACTGTGGTTGCTACACATTCTCCTACCCACCGGACCTTAATGGCGATAACTCCGTACAATCCGAACCCGCAAACTCCTCGCGGGAATGAGATCGTTTCGAGGATTCGCCGAGTCTCTCCGGGACTGCTGCGTGTCATTGATGCAGCGGATTCATCTTCTGGGGACTCGGATGCTGGTGTTTCTGGTGTTCTTAACGTCGTAACAGAGACTTCAGCTGTTGTTTCTGTCGTTTCTGGTGTTTCTGCAGTATTGGGCCGCCATGTTGGGCCGAAGGAGCTGCAGCTAGAGGCCTACCGCGCAGAGGCGCTGCTTACTGCCACTGATGGGCCACTGCTTACCGCCGATGTTGGGCCGTTGGCGACCACGGCCTCGCGAGCTGCTGTCATGCCTAGGAGCTCCAAGATGATGCTGGGCCGGGCCGACTTGGCTCATGATCTGGCCGTGCCGCCTGCTAGATCCCTGGTGGGATGGCCGAGGTCGGTGAGCTGGTCTAGGAGGCCGACTCCAGTGTTGGTCTGAACGCTGGGGAGGCTTCTTCTTTGCCTCAGCCTCCCCGGGTTGGACTGGACGCCGGTGCTGCGGGGACAGATATGGTCTCGACACCGACACAGACCCCCCCACACACTACGACGCATCTCTTGTTGATGCTGAAGTGGCCGGGTTGGTTGCTACTCCAACCTCGCCGACCCATGCCATTTCGCCTCGCACACCGCCTCCCACTACGTCGGCCTTTGCCGACGGGATCACTCCGATTCGTCGGAGCGAGCGTTTTGGGGTGGCGGCGGATGGGGCCTCCATGACGGAGGAGGACTCGTTGACGAGGGCTATGCGTCGCAAGGCGGCACGCAACTTGGACTCTCTAGGTACGGAAATGAAGTCAAAGTCTTTTCTTTCGTTTTCTCCTAGTTCAATTCAGTCTAAACTTAATAGTGTAGGTTTTAACCTTGGTAGTAGTAAGAATCAAGTAGAGTTTTCAACTAATGTCTTGAGGCATATGGAATTTGACCGTCTTACGGTTATTCCTAAAGCTTCGACTGGGTTGACAGCCACCTATTTGGATGAAGAAGAAGCGATTGCCACATCAGATGGTCAGCTTCTTTCTCATCTAATTGGTGAAGTGCTAGAGGGAGGTTTGGATGACGACGGTTTGAGCTCATTGTATGAGTTAAAAGCATCCGGTCGGAAATCTAAATCTACCTCCAGCAAGTCCCGAAAACGGTCCAAGGTATCCAAATCCCCCACGGTTTCCCGATGAATGGCATATTTGCAAATAGCAGAGGTCTTGGTGACTTGGCTAAACATTTGCATTTTGCTGGTTCTATTCGGGACCATAATTTGGATTTCTTAGCTATTTCGGAGACGGGTAGACGTGAGTTCTCTCAATCTCTTTTGAACCGCCTTTCAGGCGGTATAGAGTTTGATTGGTACTCACGTCCCCCTCATGGCCGCTCTGGAGGCATTTTACTAGGCACCAGGACTGATACCATGGATGTGTTGGATGTTACGGATGGTGAGTTTCATATTAAAATGCACATCCGTAATAAATCCGACAATTTCATTTGGAGTCTTGTTGCTGTGTATGGGCCGGCCCAGGAAGTGGCGAAGACCTCTTTTCTGTGTGAAATGGTAAACTTGGCAAAAGATAACCCACACCCTCTAATCATTGGAGGGGATTTCAATTTGCTACGTTTTCCGTTTGAGAAAAGTAGGGGGCAGTTTGACAACCGTTGGCCTCTTTTATTCAATGCAGTCATTGACAGCTTGAATTTACGAGAGGTTTCAATGGTGGGGAGACAATTCACTTGGGCTAATTCTCTCCCGGAACCTACATATGAGAAACTAGACCGCGTACTGATGGATACGGATTGGGAATCTAAGTTCCCATTGGTGTCGGTACGGGCTCTAGAACGTATTGAAGGCCTATCAGACCATGCTCCCATTCTATTGACCACTGGAACTCCTAGACCACAGTGTAAACCAAGATTCAAGTTCGAGCTTGGGTGGTTACACCGAGAGGGGTTCCATGAGATGGTTAAGAGGATTTGGGAAAGACCAGTTGACGGTGATTCGCCTATCCAGCGATGGAACAACAAGATTTGTGCTTTACGCACGTACCTTGTTGGTTGGGCTCGCCATACTACTGGTTTACTTAAAAAAGAGAAGGAACGACTTTCCTCGATTATTGATGCTCTTGAAGCATTAGTAGAAGTTCGTTTACTATCCGTGTAGGAGATTGAGCTAAAGAGCCAATCCAATGCACAGATAGCAAAGCTAGTGCGAGAGGAGGAGTTAAAATGGTATCAACGTTCCAAAGCCCAATTCATCCTAGAAGGGGATTCGAATACTCGCTATTTCCATAGTATTGCCAATGGCAGACACAGGAAAAAGATATTCATTCTCTAATCCAGGATGAGGGGACGATTGAGGGCCATGAACAACTAAAGTCGTACATTACAAGTTACTATAAAGGCCTGTTCGGGGCCCCAGAGGAAGGAAACTTCACTTTGGATGAGTCTCGGACAGAGGATATACCCCAGGTTTCAGACGAGGAAAATGGCCTACTCACTAAACCCTTCTCAGAGGAAGGAAACTTCACTTTGGATGAGTCTCGGACAGAGGATATACCCCAGGTTTCAGACGAGGAAAATGGCCTACTCACTAAACCCTTCTCAGAGGAAGAAGTGAGACAGGCGGTTTTCCAAATGAAACATAATTCAGCTCCCGGACCTGATGGTTTCCCGGCCGAGTTCTATCAGAACTTTTGGGATGTTATCAAGTCTGATCTAATGCAACTGTTCGCCTGTCTCCATGATGGACATCTAGAGTTGTTTCGCCTCAATTTTGGTGAGATTATTTTATTACCTCAGGTTAATGAGGCAGAAAAGATTAAACAATACAGACCTATATGTCTCCTTAACGTTAGTTTTAAAATATTTACCAAAGTTGCTACGATTCAATTGAATAGTGTGGCAGATAATGTGGTTCGTCCTTCTCAGACAGCTTTTATGCAAGGTCGTAACATTCTGGATGGAGTGGCGATTTTACATGAAACAGTTCACGAGCTACATACGAAAAGCTGAATGGGGTAATTCTTAAAATTGATTTTGAGAAGGCTTATGATAAAGTTAATTGGTCTTTCCTTCAGCAGACCCTCAGAATGAAAGGTTTTTCAACTGAGTGGAGAGCGTTAATAGATACCTTTGTTTCTAGAGGAAATGTAGCCATTAAAGTCAATGATGACACTGGCAAATACTTTCAAACGAAAAAAGGTCTTAGACAAGGTGACCCGTTATCGCCAATACTATTTAATATAGTGGCGGATATGTTGGCTATCTTGATCGAACGCGCTAAAACTGAGGGCCAAATTGAAGGAGTGATTCCACATCTAGTAGATGGTGGTTTATCGATTCTTCAATATGCCGACGACACAATTCTTTTTATGGAACATGACATCGAAAAAGCTCGTAACTTAAAGTTGATTTTGTCAGCTTTCGAGAAACTTTCGGGTCTTAAGATTAATTTCCATAAAAGTGAATTGTTTTTCTTTGGCGAGGCTCAAGAAAACACCGCCTTGTATGCTGAACTTTTCGGATGTGAGCAAGGTCAATTTCCTATCAACTATTTGGGTATTCCGATTCATTATCGGAGACTTACAAATGCTGAGTGGAAAAAGGTGGAGGAAAGATTTCAATTACGTTTAAATAGCTGGAAAGACAAACTCTTATCCCTGGGTGGAAGATTGGTTCTCATAAATTCGGTACTAACAAACATGGTACTGTATATGATTTCATTCTTCCAATTACCCAAAGTAGTCTTAAAACGATTGGAGTATTTCCGGTCTAGATTCTTTTGGCAAGGGGATTGTGAGAAGAAAAAATATCGGCTGACTAAGTGGAGTGTGGTTTGCTGCCCTAAGGACCAAGGAGGGCTCGGAGTTCACGACCTTGAGGTTAAGAACAGAGCCTTGCTAGGTAAATGGCTCTTCAAGCTTCTTGCTGAAGATGGAGTTTGGCAAACCCTCCTTAGGAGAAAGTACGTGGGATCTCAAGCCATATCTCAGGTTCTTTGGAAACCTGGAGATTCGTACTTCTGGGCAGGCCTTATGGCTACGAAGAAGTTCTTTTTCCCACATGGATCTTTCTCAATTAGGGATGGATCGGAAATTCGATTCTGGGAGGATATATGGCTAGGCCAGGCCACTCTCAGAGAATAATATCCGGCTCTGTATGCTATTGTACGAAATAAGAGCGACACGATCGCCAAGGTGTTGGGATCCTCCCCACCAAATGTTTCGTTCAGAAGAACTTTATTTGGAATGAGACAAGCATCCTGGGATGCTTTGCGCAACCGATTGGAATCCATCCACCTGTCGGATGGTCCAGATACATTTCTATGGAATCTTACGAAGAATGATAAATTCTCGGTTGATTCTATGCACAGAGCATTAATCTTACCCGATGTTCCAATCGATACTAAGGATAATAACTAAATTTGGAAGATGAAGATACCACTAAAAACTAAGGTGTTTGCGTGGTATCTACGTCGAGGTGTTATTATTACAAAAGATAACCTTGCCAAACGCAATTGGCACGGAAGTAAAAAGTGCGTCTTCTGTCATCACGATGAGACCATTACACACTTATTCTTTCAGTGCGAGTTAGCCAGGTCTATATGGTCAGCCATTCAGATAGGTTCGACGTTACATCCCCGTGTACGGTTGCAAACATTTTTGGCAACTGGTTAAACGGGGTAGATCATAGGTTTAAACTATTCGGTAGGGTGGGAGCGATTGCCGTTATTTGGTCGCTCTGGCTATGTAGAAATGACAATGTTTTTAACGATAAAAATGCTTCTCTTATGCAGGTTATCTATCGGTGTACAGCAACGCTACGAGCATGGTCGGCCCTGCAGCGTGTGGAGCATCAAGACTTGTTTTTGGAGGTGGCTTCACGATTGGAGGCGGCGGCCAGGGAGTTATTCTCCCGGCATGGATGGCAACATAGTCTCCGGATCGATCTACCTCCATCTTAGGCGGCTTTACAATTTCTCATTATGATATGTAATTCGCCTTTTTTATTTCAGTTTTGGGTACTCCTGTTCTCGTGAACTTGTGGCTGTGTGCATCCTATCTATGCAGAGCCCGGGTGTAATGATTAAAACTCTTAAGTAATAAAATCACTTTATCTAAAAAAAACGCTAAAACAGGTGCCCTGTACATAAAAACAGCCCTCCTAATTAGGGCAGCTGTTAGACCTGCTCTTGTCACACAGTCTTCAAGGAAGAAAAACAGCCACCCCTCTCGGTCTCGTCTCGCCGATTTCAAAGTTCAAACTCCACCCATTCTCCTCCCCACCAGCTCGATTCGTCCTCCACCGGCCACCCCCTCCACCGCGACCCCCACAAGCTCCGGACGGACACCGACCCGGTCCAGGCTACAAGCCTCCTCGAAGCCATCTTCTGATGATTTTGCTGCTCGCTTTAATGGCGGCCTGCTCTTTTGCTTGATTTGGCCGGCGGCCGTCGAGTTGGAGGTAACGGATTTCGCCTCTTCCTCCTCTTTTTTCTGCTGGCTCAATCTAGGGCCTATAGGGCCGTCGCCGACTTGGCCGGAGGCGCTGCTCCAGTCGTCCTACACGCCACGGCCGTCCAACGCTCTGTTGATTCCTCTGTTGAACATGCCAAAAGGGGGTAATTAGCAGAATTGGGGGCTTATTATCTAGGCATACGAAGAAGGGGGCTTATGAACTGAGGGGCTGCTCATCAAATCCCCCTGACATCGGGGGATTTGATGGTCTTTTGCTGCCAACTTAGTACACACAAGACTGAGCTTCAAGTACTCTATTATGGATGTATATACTGAAAACTTACAGCAAGCGACTTGCTGTTTGCAGGTACTGTCAAGCTGGTCGTCCCCGGCGCAATGGCAGCGGCAGCGGAGCCCTTTGCCACACTCCCAGAGGAGATTCTCGAAAAAATCCTGCTGCAGATCCCGTCGCCGGCTTCCCTCGTGCGCGCCGCGTTCGTGTCCAAGCATTGGGGCCGCATCATCTCCAGCGCCGGCTTCCTCGGCCGATACCGCAAGCTCCACCCGTTGTCGCCGCTCCTCGGATTCTACTCCTCCCACCGCGAGTTCGGCCTCCCGGCCTTCCGCATCAATGCCTTGGTACGCGACGACCACGACCTCAAGGCCGTCGAACGCGTGGCCGACCTAAACCATGTGGACTACTTTGCGGACTGCTTGCTGCTCGGCGACCACGACGACGACTCCTCCCGCGTCGTCTCCGTGCAGCAGCACGGTGGAAAGATACGCGCCATCGAGTACGACCCGGGCGCACGCCAATGGCGCTCCCCGGACCACCCGCCGGAGTCCCCATGGCCGTTGGGTGGACGCCAAAATCTGAACCCACTCTGTCTCGAGGCAATGTACGCCGGGGACGGCCTAATCTTTTGGAGGTACACGGCTGCTTTAGCCCTTGTGCTTGATTGCAGCACCATGCGGTTCTCCATGTGCCCTCTCCCGGTAACAATATCATTCTATGCCATTGGAGAGATCGAGGACGGCGTGGGTTGCTTCGCCTGCATTCACGATCCGGGCAACTCTGAAACCCACGGTGTCCTCAAAGTGTGGCTACTTAAGAAGACGAACACCGGGGATATAACGTGGGAGTTCAGTGGGAACCAGATTACGGTGAGGGAGTTGCTCGGGCCAGATGCTCGAGTGCGGCTGGTCGATCAGGTGACCAACGGCCTAGCTCTGCTCTCACTCAGCGATAAATATGATCAGTTTGTCGTTGATCTCAACAAGCTGAGCCTACACGCTGAGTTCGACTTCCATGGGCGACCTTACGCTTATCAGATGACATGGCCGCCTATTGGGCTTGCTGCATTACAAGAAATTTGCAAAGGTATCAACTTCTCCTTTCCCTTTTCCTTCACATATACAATTTCTACAGGCAATATGTTCCATCTAAGCAATCTCAGTAATAGTTTTGACCCTTTATAATTTGTCCCAAACAAATTTCAGCGCATAAATGCCATCTTAGACTCTCTTTTCAGGAAACTATACACAGCTGGTTCAAATTCCATTTTTCAGTTAGAATTTCCTATAAAGAGCATCTAAGTAAGATATATGTGTTATGAGTAACAGGACATGCTTTGTTCAAATTCCTCCTGAGGTGCCTGTTTTGTGTGAGTTCTTCCACCCTAGATAGGAACATGACAGGCAATATTGTTTTACACTTCCACTGAAACATATAAAGCACAATCAATCTTTATATGTGATTTTTTTGGCGAAGCTACAACTCACATTAACCTGAATTTATATACATCATAGTCAGCAATGAGTAACTGGACATGCTTTGTCTTATGGAAGTTTGGGCTGTGTGGTTGGGATGTAGGATAGAAAAGGAGATAGGGTTTGGGAAAACGTGGAAAACAAATAGTTATGCAAGAGTTTTTTGTGTGTTTCATAACAGCATAATGTCTCATTTTATGCTTCAAGAGGAGTCCTTACATAATGAATCAATTATGTTATCACTCTCTTACTCCTTAAATGAATACTACTTGCATCGTCTTACTTTTGTTTTACAACACCTACATTGTCTTACTAAGAATCTACATTTCCAATTTGTCCCTCACAGAAGAGGAGATATGATTTTGGACAATGTGGAAAACAAATATTATGCAAGTTTTTTTAGTTTAATAACAGTATAATGTCTCATTTTATGGTTCAAGAGGAGTCGTGACATACTGAATCAATAATAATCACTCTGTTACTCTGTTTCCATTTTGTCCATCACAGAAGAGGCCCAACAACCGCATCAGGATGTTGAAGTTGCTGCACAGATTGATGATGTGGCATACACGGAGGTACCGATCAAGTTTTCCATTCTCCTTTGGAAATTAGCACAGTTTCCACTTATCTGTAATTGGCACTAGATATGTACGCAGGGGCCGTTGGCCATGGTTTTGAGGCGACCTGATCTATGCGGCAAAGAACATGTCATGGATGCTGAAGCCAATAACTCGGTCAGACCTGTCGAAGATGGCGTGCGTGTGATGGAGACCAAGGCCACTGAGACTGCTGCACCTTCAGCCGACTTGGTTGATTGGATGACACATTCAAGTGAGGCAACCTCTAGAAAACAAAGATGTGAGGGTAAGTGCTCCAGTTGAGGCTGTGGCCCGGTACCAGCAAAATAGTTGCTCATTTCCGACATTACTAATGGTATAAGTACTATTAATTGGTCTCTTTTACATGAGTAGTGTAACGATCCATGTGAATCAGAATTTACCTGTTGGTAATTGAAGTTGCTTTGGTAATAAATACATTTCAGCCTAACTTACATAGTCTGACTTGAATAAGACCTGACTTGCAAATCGGATTGGTTTTGTTATAAGGTTGACATGTAAGACGACTAAAAAGGAGAAAGTGGAAAACAAACATTTGTTCTAGTTTTTTTAGTTTAAATAACAGGATAAAACCTCATTTTATGGTTCAAGAAGAGTCTTTACATAATGAATCCATTGTAATTACTCTCTTACTCCTTAAAATATTATTCTTTCATGCTAGAAAAATTGAGGTTTCCAGTTTGTCCATCATAGAAGAGGACCAACACCTTGCAGAAAAAGACAGATTTATATAATTCTATATGAATCTGATTATAATGAATTAGATTTTTTTCATATGCCAGGTTTATAGTTGGATTCGTTTGATATTCAAGTTTTTCTACTGTTTAGTGCAGAATTGTCTTTAATCCAGTAGCTGTGTAAGGGATTTATGAGGGTATACAGAATGCGAAGAATTCAAACACAATTCTAAAGGGCAGCCCCGGTGCAGTAGCTCCCGCTTGCGCAGGGTCCGGGGAAGGGTCCGACCACTTTGGGTCTTTAGTACGCAGCCTTTCCCTGCATTTATGCAAGAGGCTGTTTCCAGGACTTGAACCCGTGCAGTAGCTCCCGCTTGCTTCAGAATTCAAACACAATTCTGAAGCAATTTTTTCGTATCTTCATTCCAAATACTGATTCATACTGCCATACTATTTGTGGTTTAATACCATGTTAGGCATGATTACTATTTGCAAAACTGCGTGCATGTTACTACTTGTGTATTGCTTCACTCTGTGCATCTCGTGGTGCAGGAGTCGTACCTGCTCCATGTTTTCCACCAATGTCTCCGGCATCAAACAATCACTCTCCCTCGCAATTCTTTGATGAAGCTGCATACACCGAAAAAGTGAAGACTGAAGCCATGTACACCCAGAAAGTGAATAATTCAGAGGTAAGAACAGGACACTAGCTTTCAGAACATATATGCTGATATAATCAAATAAGCATGGGTAGACCTGACGGGAGATTTTCAGGAACTACCTGACATGGAAACTGAAAACAGTGATGAACTAGATCCCACTCACACTCCAGTAGATGAGGATCAGAGCTTGAATCAGGGCCATCAAAATTTGACTGCTGTAAGTAACACGATGCATCGATGCAAATCATTTCCTGAATCCTACATACTGCACTAAACATGCTGACGGTGTTCCTATGATGTCCTCCTGCAAAATTGTTTACAGGGTTCAAACTTTAGAGAATACCGTATTGTCGTGCTCATTTGCTTTACTCATTTGCAACTTTTAATGGATGTAGTACTCAAAATATTGCAGCTTTCAACTTCTTTGAAACACAACTTATATCTCCATTGAAAGTAGTACAACTTATTTTTTACTTTCAACTTTTACTCTGTATGTCCAAATAATCTAAGCCCTTATGTCTAGCAAAACCTAGCTGTTTCTTGTCTTCTACTTTAATATAACTGAAATATTTTCATACCGCCAGGACCGCCAGAACTTCGTGCTCAACGCACACCCTTCCGAGCAGAAGCTCATCGAGTTGTACCTCAGGCCGCATGTCGTCTCCGGCGACAAGTTGGGCAGCTTCATCCACGACGGTGACGTCTACTCCGCCCACCCCGCCGACCTCACGCGGGAGTATGCCGCGACTGTCTCTAGCAATGGCCAACAAGTATGGTACTTCTTCACGACCATGCGTGCCAGAGGTGGCTGCCGCAAGGCGCGCAAGGTGGACTCAGGGGAGGGGTCCTGGCACTCTGAGGGCAAGCCCAAATCCGTGGAATCCCTAGGGTATGGCCGGTACCTCACGTTCACGACCAAGGATGGTAGCGAGCGTGTCCGGTCGAAGTGGGTCATGGTGGAGCTCAGCCTTCATGATGACGGGGAGGACGAGGTGACCCTCTGCAAGGTGTACTTTAGCCTGTACCCCGCCAGGAATCACAAGGGGAAGGCGGCTGCTGACACGAACCACCCCGGCGATGCTTCTGCTGATGCCGCGGAACCCGTGAAATGACTTGTTTGGTAAATTTAAAATCACAACATGCGCGAGGAAGTTTGACGATGGTTTGGGCAATGACTTGCTTGCTTCTGCACCCTTTCAGGCCTAGTAGCTAGTAGACATACATAATGCTCCCCAGAGACATAATGCACCCGATCTGTCAATTGCTTTTATGGTAAATAGTGGCAAGTCCATCAAACATCATGCGCTTGGCCCTCCTGCAGGTGAGAAATGTTAAATCAAGCATCCTGAATCTGGAGTGCTTCCTTTGCATTCAAGCTTTCCCTGGAATGTTGGATTCTACATTTTTTTTCCATTCGCCCCTTGATAACAGGGTCTTATTCCACTATCAACGATAACGGAACAACATACATTAGTTCCAAGTCACTATCTACATAAAGCGAAAACCATAACTTAACCCGGTTCACCGCATCATCTGGTTAGCTACAGAATCCACAAGGACAACCACAAATGATCGCACTCGGGTTCAAGTCGCTTATTTTTTATAAGAGATATTAAAATTGATTTGATATGTTGTATATGTATGTTTTCTTGTCTATATCTCGCTACTAAAACTTGCAAGGTGCACAAGATTTCGAAGATTGATCAAGCTATAGCTTCGAGCAGAGGGTAACAGCATGTTATGCATTAAACCTGGTGAGAGAAAGTGGAGTATACTAGTTTAAGTAATTATTTGCCGAGCAACGATGACTCGTCACATCTCCTAATGCTATGATATGTCTATGATGATAACCGAGGTAACGTCATGGTGAACATAGGGCTGAGTTTGGGCAATCGTATTCATAGTGCATCTAGGCATGGAAAACAAGAGACCGAGAAAGATTTTACAATTTTGCTAATAAAAAAATCTGTTATATTAGTGTTGAAAGGGGAGCCTTTTATGAACCACTAACGAAAATATGGACCAACATGCCACACTATAATTTCTAGACAGTGTAGAGCTTGTAAGATGGGCAACTATCAAGCGCGATGAATTTTCTTCATTTGTATATATATTGTTTTTGAAATTGCGGCCATTTGTTTTTTCAAAATAACTTAAATATTGCATCATGCCCCGCCGAGAATTAGGCCAGTCCTTCATATTTGTTGCTGGGCCGGCCCTTTAAGACTCCAGTTGTAAAGGAAAAGCTTGTTTTTCTGCACCCTGGCCAGCCCAGGAATTATTCTCTACATAAGCTTCGGAGATATTCCTGTACCCGTTCTTACTCCAAGCACATGTGAAACCTGACCCCTTAGTTTTGTTTAGTGCAGCTGATTTTTTCAAAAATGAAGATTCAATAATATGTACTATTCTCCTCGTTTTTGCATTTCTTGGCCCGGTTTCCTTGTAAACACATCAATGTATGGATTTTGGCACCGGTCTTTAATGTAAACTTGACCAAGTCTCTTTTTCTATACGAATTGCAGGAATACCCTGATCTCCTCGAGAGGTGAATCGAGAAAAATTCCTTGTGATTTCTTATCCGCGAAGCACATTTTTAAGCAAAGTAAATGCCAATGGCTAAGGAAATTTTCTATTCCCTTCAAAATACGACCAAGCGGAGAGAGATTTTTTCTGCGTTGGCCCTTCAATTATTTTTAATCTGTAGAGAAGTTTCCTTCGTTGCCTCTTCAATCAATCTTTCTCTCTTAATATAAGAGAGCGGTTTCCTCTCTCCCTCCCACACGCATCTTCTTGCACTCACGGGACCCAAGGATAGAAGGAATCTCCGCTGGCCAAGGTGAATAATTCTGTGTGACTCATCTTTGTCGGTGTGCTTATGTCCATCCTGTTCATAACTTCCTCCTATCTTGAAGAAACAGATAATTGTTTTGGTTATTTGGATGCCTTTGGTACCACTTGCATGCAGCAACCTTTGTTCTCAGCCCTGGCGTTAAGATATTGCGATTTAGCCACAACTTTCAAATCACAGGCTTGTTTTGCATAGTCTTGTCATGTAACTCTTCTCTTTACTAGAAAAAATGGATACACTAACCTATATCCGTTTAATTTGTGATTCGACGACATACCCAGATTTGTTGGATCTCCGTTAACAGTTCGTGAGTTGTTATTGTTCTTGTTTGTTTTTTTTTGAATGGTCACCGGGGAGGGAGAAAACCCTCCACCTGAATTTGTATTCAATTTTGCCTATAAGACTTTGCAGCCTTTTACAAGATGGGGTTCAAGTGAACCAGAATTTTACAGGGAGGAACCAGAGAGAAGACAAAACAAAAACAACGCACACCATCACCAGAAAGACGGGCAGGACAGTGCGTTGAGGAGTGCGTCCGACCGACGCCATCGAAGGGCATCACAATCCCGAGACATTGCAGGCAGCACCACCACCTGCTTGCATGGCGACTACCCACGAGCTGGCGAACCAGGAGCATACGGGGACCAACGAGTGAAGCTGACGTAGCCGAAGGGCCTCACTCCACCGAGAGAGCGATGCAGACACGAAGCTCGCGCGGCTGAAAGTGCCAGAACTGCGAGGAGTTTCTGCCAACGCCATCGAAGGGCATTGCAAGACCGAGATTCCACCGGCGTCACGAACCTTGACCCCGAGCTCAGCCAAAGGGGCAGCCCCAAGCACTCCGCGAGGTGGGGAGGCGACCTCGCCGCCGAAGGGGGCTGATCAACCGAGACCGCACCAACAACACGAAGCTCGCGACAAAGCCACTACCGCCCCCATCGGATTTTGCCAAGCTTGCACATCCAACAAGAGCAGAAGTCGAAGGGCGCCAAGACAGCCCGATTGCCGCCACCGGACAAGCAGCACGCGGTTCAATTACGACGCCTTCAACAAGGAAACGGCACCCTAAGGCACCAACGTCGCGGAGCTTTCGCTCAGAACCACTGCAAGGAGCTCACATGTGGTGCATCTTTCAAACCACGCCCCCAACGAGGCATAGCGACGCCATCTGCGTCGTCGTGGCCGTCCTGGTACAAACCAGAGCACGGGTTTCTCCGAGGATACGCACCTTGAACATGACAGCGCCCGCCGCGCGCCCGGGAGGGGCAGCAAGCTCCACCACACTTTGTCGAGACGGGAAACTGTAGCTCACCAAAGAGAGGAGCAGTAGGGCCACCGGCGCAGCAGGGTGGACGACGAACGTCGCCGCGGCCCGCCAAGCCCATCTGGGCCCAGAAGGGCCAGGGCAGCAAGGGTGCCGCCACAGCCGCGTCGGCGAGCAGCACGGCCGCGCCCAGCTCGCCGAGGGGCCGCGGGCGGCAGGCGCAGGAGCCCGAGGGGCGGGGGGAGGTGTGGCGGCGGCGCACCCGCTAGCAGCAGCCTCCTCAAGCTGCGGGAGTGCTCCGCGAGCGGTAGGTTCCCGCCGCCCCCTTCACCGGCGTCGCGCGGGCTTTTCCCGGCGGCAGCCTCAGGGGACGGCGAGGTAGGGGGACGATGGGGGAGGTGGCGGCGGCGGGTGGCTAGGGTTCCCCTCCCGTCGCCCAGAGAGGAGGCGACGCGAGGGGGTACGGGGGTCTCCTGGGAACCCCTAAGTTAGTTGTTCGTTTCTTGTTTGTTGTTGGATGTTTCTTTTTTTTTCATTCAAAAACAGGGCATGTTCTAAAAGCTGTTACTCTAAAGCAGGCATACGTGACTATTACATCTGGGGATCCGCCGGCAACGGTGAATCACAAACTGCATCCGGAGCACGAGCTCAGCCTGGTGAATATACCAAGTTTGTGGTTCTGTTGCGACGTGTGCAAGCAATACGGAAAAGGGACGGCGCACTACCGGTGCGAGCCTCCACTCCTCCTGCGCCTTCCTGCCAAGGCGCGTCGTCCAGGATGGCCGCGTCTTCCAGCTCGGCCATTACCCGTCTGCTATGTGCAGCATTTGCAGGAAGACGTCGTCGTTGTGGTTGTCCTACCGCTCCAACTACGACGGCGACGAGGAGGTGTACCTGCATCTGCCGTGCCTGGTCGACATCAACAACACGCTTTCCGGTTATCAAGACTGGGTGGCGACCATGCCAATCAGGCCCGGCGTGCTAGGGAGCCTTACCATGAAGAAGGAGGGAAGTGATCTCCTTACATCCGGGATCTCCGGGGCGACCGTCAGTCACGAATTGCACCCGGAGCACAAGCTCAGCCTAGTGAACACACATCATTTCCAGTGTGGGAAAGGGGCAGCGCACTACCGATGCGAGCCATGCGACTTTGCCGCCCACGCAGACTGCGCCACCGCTCCGGCCACCTTCAAGCACCGTAACTACGCCGGCGACTTCGTGTTGTACACCGGGTCTGGCCCCGGCGACCCTCAAAGGTATTGTGGCCTGTGTGGACTCGAGCTTCTCGGCTATAGATACTATAACCGCGAAGAGAGAAAATTTCAAAAAACCACCACAATTGGTGGTCAAACTTAAAAAAACCACCGGCTTTCGTTTAATTCACAAATCACCACCACTATTCGAGGACACGTTGCAAAAAACCACCACTTCTTCAGTTAAGTATGAAACTGGCAGACGGGGCCCACATGTCATCCAGTTGGAGATGATTCTAGTTGGAGATGATGTGGTGGTTTTTTGCAACGTGTGCTCGAATAGTGGTGGTGATTTGTGAATTAAATAAAAGCCGGTGGTTTTTTTAAGCTTGACCACCAATTGTGGTGGTTTTTTGCAATTTTCTCCCGCGAAGAGGAGTGCCGCTTCCACCCCTCGTGCGCCTTCCTGCCGATGCATGTCATCCAGGATGACCGCGCCTTTGATCTCGACTACTTCCCGTCTGCTACGTGCGTCATGTGCAGAAAGAAATCTACGATATGGTTGTCCTACCGCTCCACCTACGACGACGGCGAGGAGGTGTATCTGCATGTGCAGTGCCTCGTGGACACCAACAACAGGCTAAGTGGTTATCAAGACTGGGTGGCTACAGCGCCCATCAGGCCGGGCGTGCTCGGGAGCTTTACTAGGAAGAAGGAGGGAGACCATCTCCTTACATCTGGGGTGCACCCGGAGCACAAGCTCAACCTGGTGAACACACATCAGTTCCACTGTGACGCCTGCAAGCGGTACGGGAAAGGGATAGCGCACTACCGGTGCGAGCCATGCAACTTCGACGCCCACGTAGAGTGCGCCACCGCTCCGGCCACCTTCAAGCACGCCAACTATGCCGGTGACTTCGTGTTGTATACCGGGGCCGGCCCCGGCGACCCTCAAAGGTATTGCGACCTGTGTGGACGCGAGGTTCTCGAATACAGACAGGTACTACAACCGCGACCGCGACTGCCGTCTCCACCCATGCTGCGCCGCCCTGCCGAGGCGCGTCGTCCAGGACGGCCGGGCCTTCGATCATGGCTACTACCCGTCCGGTATGTGCGGCATGTGCAAGAAGAAGTCGACGGCATCCTTGTCCTACCGCTCCACCTACGACGACAGCAAGGAGGTTTACCTGCATGTGCGGTGCCTCGTCGACACCCACGACAGGCTCACCGGTTACCAAGACTGGGTGGCAAGGGCGCCGATATGGCCGGGCGTGCTGCGGAGCTTTAATAGGAAGAAGGAGCGAGGCGATCTCATGAAGGCTGCCAGCGTGCCGTACTCGAGGTGGCGAGTCTGGATTTGGCCGCACAAAACGTGGCCGAGGTATTCAACAGCTAGTGAGTGAATAAGAGGATACTTGAAAGTTGAATGCATGTGTGGACTCGTTTACAACAAAATTGTGTGGACAATCTTGTAATAAGGGTGTGTAAGCACCAACCATGAAATGTTGTGTCGGGATATATATGAGCTCAATTATTGTATGGATGACTATAGTGAATTTGTACTCTGGAGCCAGCCGTGCACGCGGTAATTATTGGCGCATGCATGTGCCATCTCGTCCAAGAAGTTCTTTTTTATAGAGATTTGCCGTTTCTTGTACCATGTTTACCACTCTATTGCTGAACTTACCCCCATAATGGCCAGTCTAACTTTGTTCGTTCCTCGTTGTAATTGACGAAACTTTCCCCAAATAGGCGTCGATTGATGACACTAATAATTGAGTTACACCTTATGGTTGAGGCCCAGAATGTCAACCAATATAGTATTTTTAGTGAGCTTTTGCAAGACTACTCGTACCAAAATTCTATTACAACGTGGAAGCCAATGTGAGTAGGCTGGCAGCCAAGTGGATGAGTTTGACTTCTTGGAACCAATCACAGCTATATATCCAGTATTGCGATAGCTCAGCACTGAACATTCTCTTTGGGCAAGGCATATAATAGAGACAACTTGTAGACGACCGGGCGATCTTCAGTTATTAATGACATACCGCAATTATCAACACATATGTGCGGTTTATAATCGACTTCTCTGTGGAGGAAGTTTATGAATCTATTTCTCAAATGAGCTTCATAAAGCCTCAGACGGGTTCATGCTGAGTTTTATCAGAAATTTTGCGAGCTCATTAAGACGGTTTGGTGGCCATGTTAATTTAGTTCAACAGGGGAACTTGTCACTGTTTAAACTAAACTTAGAAGTTATTACTCTTCTCCCAATAAAAATAAGAATCCGGTACATATACATCAATATAGACCAATTTACCTTTTCAACGTGAGTTTTAAGATTTTTACCAAAGTAGCCACTAACCGAGTTACAAGAATCACTCATAATGTGATTAGACCAACTCAAACGGTTTTCATGCCCGGCCGTCATATTGTAGAAGGGTTATTTTCCACATGAGACTATCCATGAGTTTCATAGGAAGAATGAAGGCTTATAATAAGGTAAAATAGTCTTTGCTCGAATAATGCGTATGAAAAGTTTTGTATAACAGTGGTGCGAATGGATTACGCATTTTGGCATTTTCTCCAAAGAGGTGGTGTTGGAATAAGGGTCAATGATGACATCGGCCAATTTTTGTAGGTCAGAAAAGGCCTTCACCAAGGAGATCCTTTATCCCTGATGCATTTTACTATTGTAGCGGATATGATGACTCTACTCATTTCCAGAGCAAAGGAGGATGGCCAAGTTGGGGGTCCCATACCTCATCTAGTTGAGAGGGGAATCTCTCTATCTTACAATATATTGACGATACAGTTCTTTTTATGTAGTACTGTATGCTGAATTTTGGTAATATGATATTAATTCTATGCATTTTCCAGAAACTATGAGGACTCAAAATTAATTTTCACAAGAGTGAAATTTCTGTTTTGGGAAGCTCTCGAAAATTTAGGGCTTCCCAGACATGTGCTCCTTCCACGCGGGTTGAAGGTTATCGCCGGCAAGGCAAGCGATGGGGAGCCGCTCCTTCCACGCCCAGAAGCCATGCCAGCTGGGCAGAACTGACGGGAGCAAAACGTAAATTAAAGTTGTGTCCATGCATGCAACGCAAATCAGGAGGGAGTCGAGTCGGGATCCCTTGCGCCGCAAAGAAACCAACTGGTCCATGGGGGAGCACATGCTCTGTCCCATGGGTCAGAGTAGTGTTGCCACAGAATGGGATGCTTCGCCGGACTTAATATGAACCTTTTGTAACGGTAAGAATATGAAGGCTAGCCTCTTGGATGATGATAGCGCAAAGTGGATTAGTCACATCAGGAAGAAGGTAGTGGATCGAGACCTTGGCAACTATTGATTAATTCTTTGTATCGGTTGTTGTATGAGTTGTTGAATTTTAATTTGTATCACAAGACTTATTTTGAATTGGGTTTCCCCACGGATATCTTTGCTTTGGAACTAAACCCTGCAATCCAATAGATTATTCCAAGGGCGCCATGTTCTAGGAGCCACCAAGTTATGCTATTGACAATTCGTTCCTCTAGCAGTTCCGGTTTGAGCATTCCGTCCCCTTTTTCAAACTCCACTTCTTTTCCTATATATAGCAATCCCTGATCATAGAGAGATTAATATCCATTTCAAAATATTTCTAACGGATCGAACCTAGCTATCTTTTCTTTTCTTGACCCCTGGTTTTGAAGATCCCTAGAAAGAAGATAAAATACCCAAACCTTCTCATGAAGAGAGACACACAGATTCGTCTTTATATTAGGCTGGCAGGCAATGTCCTCTTCCATGGACCAGTTGGTTTCGTTGGCGGCCACAAGACGCACACACAGAGGGACACACGGCGCAAGGGATCCCGATGAGTCCGACTCGCTCCTGCTTTGCGTTGCATGCAGGACACTAATTAGTTCGATTCAGCTTCGGATACGGATACGACACGGACAAGGAATAAGCGACCCATGGACGGGGTTGTTATATTATATATTGACATATTGTGGCATAGTATCGACACTCGCAATCCTGATCGATCGATCGAGGTCTGATATCGAGAACCCGGCTCCCAGCGGTTCTGCCGGAGACGCGGCGACGGCGACGGCGCCGGCGGAGCCCAGCCGGCACGGCTTCTCGGCGTGGAAGGAGCGGCTCGCCATCGGTTGCCTCGCCGGCGACAACCCCCAGCCCGACGACGGCGACGACGAGGTGGCAGCGGTGGACGCCGAGCAGCGTAGCAGATGCATCTTCGTCTCCCTGTGGCTTGTGGGCTCGCTCCTTGTCAGCGTCGGCTTCGCGCTACTCCTGTTCCTGCCCCGCCCCTCCGTCGCCATGCAACTCATCGGGGGCGTTGGCCTATTCGTCGGGTTATGCTGTGCCGGCTTCTTCATCGAACTTGCAGACACCATGAGCCAGGGGGATCCAAGCTTGCACTGGGTCATTGACTATTTGATGTGATCTTGTTTAGGGGTGTGCTGATGTAACTAAATTCCGTTAGGACGAGTAGGATGGGTTTAGGCGGGAGGCAGTACTCCCAGTCCAGCAAAGTTCAAACTCCAGGTTTGACAATGTTGTTTCTCATTTATTCGGAATATTTCTTCAGTGGGAGGGGACGTTTCCGTTGACAGCGAGTCGCCCGTGGTGACTTAGTCAATTCCAAGACCTGATCCGCCGACTCAGTTATTCGGAGGTGTTTATAAGGGTAGGGTGCGCGCATGTGTTCATAGGGTGAGTGTATACACGTGTATGTGAGTTTCTGCGTTGTACTGTGTTTCGAAAAAAAATTCCGTTAGGATGAGAAAATGTGGGCTAGTCCTTCATGGATCTTTCAAAAAGAAAAAAAAGAAAGTTTCCATTCCAGCGATAACTATTACTACAGCGATCAGTTCCGGAATTTAACAGCCCCACACACAGGTGCGCACACTACGCTTACCAGGCCCGCAGACGGCACAGCCCAACAATTCGGCCCATGTGTGCTTCTCTTAAAAAAACTAAACTACGTTCTCTGAACCTGAAGTATCAACACTGAAACTACAGGTGTAGCTGGTGCGACAAGGACGGCGGCAGGGTGGCAGCAACGGCCTAGAGCTGCTGGGACTCCGACTGGGAGGGATATGGAGGACGACGGCGAGGAGGCCAAGTGGAGCAGAGAGCTGGAAGGTTTCACGCCGGCGTGTATGGGATCAACACGGAGGAGCGGCTGCGGCAGGAGAAGCTGTCCAAGGCGCAAAGTTTCCATATTCGAGGAGTAACACGTTTTGGATGTGCTAAAAGCTTCAGTTCAGACAATCTATGCAACTGTTTGGGCATCTCCCAAGATTTCACTCTTCATCTTCGACAGACTGAAAATGCTGAAGATCTAGAACTTCGGGGCAGACGTGTTGGTGTCAGACTTTAATTCCCAGCCTGCTTGCTGTTGCTCCTAAGAACAACTTAATAGTTCGATTTTGTTAAGCTAAGAGTACCGCATAAATATTTACTTGTAAGTAATTAATTCTGCTTAATGGAACAACACTGCGCGTGTGATATGCTAACTGAATAAACAAACACAATAAGTTCATTCAAGTTTGGCATCTATTTGCATAAATCACAAATATTTTCCAGAATATTTTGGACGAAAGAAAGCAGCGACGTGACCGCAAATGACTTGTGTTAGGGAACCCGATTTTCCGCATTGACCCAGGCTGCAACGGGCGGCAACTTATGGGAATTGTTAGGTAGGAGTGAAACAAAATAGCCGTGGATTTGGAGTGAAAATAACTCAGTGATGACGTCTAGTGCACCCACTCAACAGGAATGTAGAAAAGTGATTAATTATTGAGAAAAAGGAGATGCCGTTCTGCCCCCCTTTCATACAATACAACACAAACTGGGTCGTTTTATACTTCTTGTTATCTTGACGTTGAACAAAGAATGTGTGGCCTAATTCTTCTTTTTTTTTTGTTTCCCAGGGACTTTTGCACTTCACCTTTTGATATTTTTTTCTACAGCATGTACAAACAATACCATCTTTGGTACTCACTCATTCCTATCTATTGATAGAAAAGAAAGATCTTCGTCACGGACTTTGCCTTTGTTCCATTTTTGCTTTTTTTTAGGAATTCCTCATATCCAAGGCAGCTCCCCACAAACACCCCACCCATATGACTATGCCCCCTTTTGAATCGACAGTAGATTGGGCTTCATAGCAACTTTCATTCTAAAGACGATAGTCAATAGGCAGGCTTCTTTCAGTAGCAAACATATTCATTTTCACCGGGCTCCGCGCACCTTTGGTACTTCTGGAGGGCAAGCAGTTTTATAGTGACTTCTTTCTTAGATCCACAAAAAGTGTCACAAGTGTAGCTATGGATTTGTACTAGGTAAGTTTATTTTCCATGACACTTTTTATGAATCGGATGGAGTACTAGTTTTGTTCCCAATATTGCTTGCTTGCATGGTTGTCTTTACAGTGGAACAAACAAAGATTTCAGGTGTACAATTTCAATCAGTGCAATCCAGCTGTTGCCTTCAAACATCATGTTATCTTTTTTGGCTCCCACTGATGTGATCACTGATTGATACAAGTCCTGGTTTGCTGCTGCCCATGCACCATATGAAGATGTCCATGGTCACATCCGCCTAAATCTTAAATCTTTGAAAAAAGATTGCACAATGAACACGTGGAAAACTTGTGGTCTACATAGATCCGAAACCACGGGCAGATTAGGTCAAGCTCGGTCCTAAGTCTGCCATGGCCCATGTGTGGGTGATGTTAGTCGTCCCTTCTTCGTTGGCCGACGTAGGATATCCGCTGAGTCGTCCTTGTCCATCTTTTTGCTACCGGATTAGTTAAACATAACTTTTGCATAATATCTCTCACTTATGTAAAACCATCCTGATTTCTAAGTTTACCCGAAAAGTTTTCTTGTAATTTATAAGTTACAAGAAAAATTAGGTACTTACAGAAAAAGGAGCTGAAAAGTTCATATAAAGTGATAATAATAAGAGAGGAAGCATCGAACCCCGAAAGGAGAGAAAAATAAATATATAAATAGGCGTCCCCAAGAGCCGACCTCCTCTCTGTCTCCTTCCCTTGTCTTCCTTCCCCCGTCTCCAGCCCGGCCGCACCATGACGAGCTCCTCGACTCCCTCCCGGAAGGTACGGAACTCTAACCCTCCTAGTCCGATCAATCCACCTGAGGAGCCGCGGCGGCGGATTGGAGATTCCCGTGCGCGATTGGGCTGAAAATTTCTTTCTTTCTTGGCGTGGTGTGGTGTGGGCAGGCGCTGAGCAAGATCGCCTGCGGCCGGTTGCAGAAGGAGCTCGCCGAGTGGCAGGTCGGCCCGCCCACCGGCTTCAACTACAGGGTCTCCGATAACCTCCAGAGGTGCGCCGCCCAATCCATCCCCTCCCCTTTGTGTTCCTGATTTTGAAGATTATTTTGTTGCGCTCCTCCCGGTTTCGGAGGATTTGGGGAGGTTGGCTTGGAGTGCCCGCCTAACTGAAATTTTTGGACAGATGGGTGATCGAGGTGGGCGGGGCGGCGGGCACGCTCTACGCCGGCGAGACATACCAGCTGCAGGTCGACTTCCCCGAGCATTACCCCATGGAGGCGCCCCAGGTGATTTCTCTCTCTTTTTTTTCCAGTGATGAAGATTGCACCTTCAGTTTTTCCCTTTTATGTTATTATCACGTTTTCTTCCGTTTGACTGAACCTGCCCCTGTTATGTTTCAGGTCATTTTCCTCAACCCGGCGCCGATGCACCCGCACATTTACAGCAACGGCCACATCTGTTTAGGTAGGTGATTTGTTTATGCCTCCATGTTGGTTACATGGGAATGTTCTTTGCCTAGCCCTAATCTAGCATCTAGCTTAGGTAAAGTTCATTATGCCTCTCCTCTCAGGGAGAAGATTTGTTTATGCCACCATGTTGCTGCTTTTGATTAACTGCATGCTGTACAGGAATGTTCTTTGCCTAACCTAATCCAACGTCTAGCTGTCGGTTAGGTGCTAAGATTCCGTTTGTTAGTGGAAGGTCGCCGCCTTAGTCAGGTGGGCTTTTGCGTTTTTTAGAGTAGCTGCACAGTTGAAGGGCTTCAACTCAAGCTGTCAGTTAGGTGCTAAGATTCCGTATGTTAGCGGAAGGTCACCACCTTACTCAGGTGGGCTTTTGCTGCTTTTTAGAGTAGCTGCGTTGTCGAAGGCTTCAACTCACCTTTCTATTCTCAGGGGGGAAGATTTGTTTATGCCTCCATGTTGGTATTTTCTATTAACTGCATTATGTACAGGAATGTTCTTTGCCTAACCTAACCCAACGTCTAGCTGTCAGTTAGGTGCTAAGGTTCCATTCATTAGCGGAAGGTCTCCACCTTGGTCAAGCGGGCTTGCGTTTTTTAGAGTAGCCGCACGATTGAGGTGCTTAAATCGCCTTTCTATTCTATTCTACTCCTAGACATGGTGGTTTTCATCAGATTGCCAGATGCATGCATGACCTTGTTAAACGTGTGGCCTTTGTGCTTGTTGTGTTCCAAGTTATCTTAATGTTTTGATGTTGGGAGTTCCTCGCTGACGTTGTAGCTTTGATCATTACTTCTATAAGTAAATGTTGGTTTGAGTTCAAGTCTTACCTTCTTCTGAATTCCTCATCTTAAGCTATTAAATCATTTCTTTCTATCCTTTAATTAGCTAGTATTTAAAAAGGTTTCCAATCAGATATGTGAAAAGACGATTTGCATGCTTACACATATGTAATGTCAAATCGTACAGTCAAAGTGGATAAGCTGTCTTCGAAGTCAAACCATAGTGTTTGTCTTGTAGGTACGACATAACTAAGTTCTCCTGAAGTTCCTCTTACGTTGGAACTGTGGCATGTACTATCTGAATTGATGAATACATCGAGCTTAACTACTTACTGAATCTTATAATAATATTAGGCAGTTGGTAGCATCAAATCAAAACACTAGTCACTTTCCATTTTATTTGTATGGTATATCTTCAGCATTGCTTTAGGGCACCTTTTTCTCTTGCTGGTAATCACAACATCAAAGAACTTGTTCGTACATTCCCATCGCTACATGTAACAATATTCACCCAGTGTGGTAGCATTACCACTGCAATTGTCAGGAATATTCCAAGTCGTTCTAATTTGCATCTCTACCTCCTTAAACCTTTTTTTTTTTTGAATTTTCTGTGTTTAATTAAAAGGAAATAACATTCTTACAATCACGCAAGGCCAATTCCAGCACGCAGGTTGGAACGTGACCATGCAACACTCCAGAACTCAACTCTTTAGCAGCGAACCTAGCTATCTCATGAGCTAGACTATTCGCTTTTCTACTCTTATGCACCAGCTTGACGTTTTTACCAGCAGGAATGATTCCGTGGAAGTCATTTGCTATGAGTTTGCAGTCCGATCTATCATCACCTCCGGGGTCAAAGGCTTGTACAAGCGCCAGGCAGTCAGTTTCAACAATTATGTTGTCACAACTGTCGTTGATGGCCAGCTTCAGGCCTTCATAGCAGGCGATCGCCTCACTGACTTGGGCAGAATGGCACGAACTGATACAGCCCCACGCCGACGAAATGATTCTTCCAGAGCTCTCACGGACCACCGCGCCCCATGATCCTGTCTTCAGGTTTTCTAAGAAACTTGCGTCCACGTTAACCTTAATCCATCCAGACTCAGGTTTCTCCCAACAGATTGCTTTCTCTTCCGGTCTTTGTTTCTCCTCCAGAATGTCCAGCTTGACCATAGGTCTTTTCCCTTTAACATCAATTTGCACATCACCATTCTTCACTTGCTGCATCGAGATCAGGTAGTTGTTCAGGAAACCGGCTGAGTGAGAATAGCTTGCGTTCCCTTTACCAAAGATGCAGTCGTTACGGTGATGCCAGGTTCTCCACCACATGAACATGACTTTTGCTTTCATCTCATCTTTTAGGCTGTCCAAGAGAATTAGTACCCAATCACTGCCAGAATATCTCATAGCGAAATCAGAAGGAAGGGACCAAATTTTCCTCAGCTCTTTTCGGAGTGCTCTGGCAGGAGTGCATTCTAAAGCCATATGGTGTCCAGTTTCCTTAAACCTTGTTCCTCTGGTAACAAGTACAAGTAATTAAGCTAAGCTGCAGATTTTCCTTTTTTTTCAACTTCTGTGAAGATTATGATTTTGGCAGTTGTACCTAAGTCCTCTCTGGAGTACTCGTGAACTACCCATCCTATCCTCTGAATCCTAAGACCACCCTTATGTGAATCCAAGGAGCATCTTCCGTATGGAGTCGCCGCTTGGTTCATTGTGATTGTTTGCCAAGGAAACAAGTAAAGATAGTTTTGTTCACAGTAATTTAACTTGATGGTGGGTATGATTAATATATTAAAAGGGACATGCATTCAAGTTATGTAACCATTATCCATCCTGAATCTGACTTCCATTGCAGCACTGAGTCACATTTGTTGATTTATCAATCTGCTATTTTGTGTGATGCTTGTAACACTTGCTCAACTTTGCGAAGTATCACAATCTTTCTGTTTTCTTTGTTCTCTGGGCGCTACCTAGTCTAAATTAAAGAGACAACCATTAAAACTTTCTCCTCAAGGAGTTAAATTGCTGAGCAGCTGTACATACACAAATTTTGGCACTATGGAGTTCTCAATGTGATAATCACTACATAGAGCCGCACAGAGTGAAAAAAGATGAGGCTGCATATTCATGTGACTCATTGTAGCAAAATCGTAGGTGAATGTGTCGGACCCGGTGCTCTTCAAAAAGATGGGGCTGAATGTTCATGGCTGTCTTGGCAACAATATACAAAGGGAATCGGTAACTGAAGGGCTGTGATGATCTCTAATACTGATAAAAAAAACTCTGTCAATTGCTTAGATTAAGTAACCGAAGCCACCAAATCTGAAATTCAATGCAGATGAAAATTTTCTGTACTCTTATTGTTTGTCATTGGTAGGACTACGTTTTTTTACATGATTTGCGAGATTTTTTTTAAATGTAGGATTCTCTCATGTGCAGATATACTATATGACTCGTGGTCGCCTGCGATGACTGTAAATTCAGTCTGTATCAGCATCTTGTCCATGCTGTCTAGCTCGCCAGCAAAGGTCACCCATCTCCCTTCACATATCAAACATGATGCTCCTTACTTGTACTCGTGCTAACTACACTGTATTGGTCAACAGCAACGCCCACAGGACAATGACGGCTACGTGAGGAACTGCCGCAATGGAAGGTCACCAAAGGAGACCAAATGGTGGTTCCACGACGACAAAGGGGCATCGATCGGATCTTATTGTGAAATCTCTTCGAAGGGGAGATGAGATGATGATTTAGGCTTAACTTCTAAGCACCCTCGTATCGTACCACAAAATCTTAACATGCTGTGGTGGTTTATACATGTGTCGGGATGTGAATATTGTCATGGCTATCAAGGAGATATATAGAATAAGCAAAGAATGTAACATGTCGATGCGCTGATGATACAGGCTCAAAACAAGTGCAGATTTATCTGTAATTTGCTAAATTGTTGGTGCTATATCTATCTGCTTATGGATTTCGCTGAAGTCATAGTTTTCAGCCTTCTGACTAATGCCCTGCTTGGTATCTTCTTCCTTCTGAATTTTCTGAAATCTAATAAAATTTTCAAGATGAGTTACTGCAGTTACTAATTAATTTTAGATATTTCTGAAAATGAATGAAAATTTATGAAAATGTCTCTCAAAATCTCACTCTGAAGTTACCGATTGATAGAAATCATGTGTAACTTTTAGTGATGTCTGATTGTATCATTTATGTTTTGAACCTGCTTATGGTTGAGGACAGATTGGCACTCCACTTGCTTGTATATAATCAAATTGCTTGTATAAAACAATAGCTACCTAATCATGTTTGATATCTACGTTCAACAAGGAAATTTCTTCAGCCAAATAATTGCACACGAAAAATATTTGTCCTGTGAAAATGGGGCTGTACTTCAAGTCAAAACGGACAATTTCGCAAGGAAAAATGTACTACAGAAAGAAAGTGGTCTGATGTTTGGTTTGTCATAATTTATCCACACTTGAAGTGTTTGAACTATTTTATCAGTAATTTGTTCTTGAGCGGAGAAGTTGCAGATAAAAGACAAGGTCAAAGATCAAGATCCAAGACAAAGAAGCCTATTCAGAGAGGGAAGTTGTCTTGTTCCATCATGGACTAGATCCTCCTTCTACGGAGGTGTGTATTTGGGTCACAACTAGCTAATGTCTTCTCCACTTATTTTATGTTTGTCCGTGCCATAAGCCGGTGCATCGTTTCATTTACATGAACTCATCAACGTACAAGAGCTATAGTGAGACTTCACTTGCCTCATAAGAGGCTCAACAACTCAAACTTGCTTCCTCCTATATCTGAGTAATAACCCCGCTCTTAAATAACTTCATCTTCTCATGACTCTTCCATGAATACTCTGTTGTTAAAGTATTATGTGCATCCCTCATGTTCCTCTCGTGTTAAGCAACACAAGCTCGAGAGTTTGTAAGAACTAGGGTTAGGACCTAATTTGGCCTACCCTCTATTCCTCTGCTTTATCGGTGGTGCCGCTCACAATGCATATTGAGCCTAGAGGGTGGGACCTTTATATAGACTCCAAATTCCAGATAACTCAATCTGTTTCCAGATAGGACTCGTGACTTGTTAAACCAACCACTATCATTAACAGCCATTAACCGAGCCTATTACTGTTAAAGAATTAGATCCCAGCACGCATGTGTGAGTCATGCGCCGAGTTCGAATACAAAATCAAACTCGCAGGCTTTAACAATTCATAGAGCCAATCCTATGAACAACCTGGCATTCCGCTCTATACTGTTCCCGGGTATAATTCCAGCATATTAATATATACTGTGTTCCAGTATAGTCGTACCGGCTTCCTTAAGTATATTTCCTTAAGTACATGTGCATCAATAATTCCCTGTTATTTCCGTGACACTTCCACATTGAAGTTTAATTCCGGACAATGTAGTAGATATATAAAATGTTGCAAGACACAATTTCCTACACCGCGTTGGTGGAGCGGCAGAGGAACGCCTTCAATGGCGGACAGGCGCGTACCTCCTCTCCCAACGGCCTCCTGCTCCGGGCTCTTCTCAAGGAGAAGGCTGCGGGCAAATGTTTCAAGTGCTTCGCTCGTTCCCACCGTGTTTCCGACTGCCCGTGAGCACTGTGTTTGCTGTGGACGGCAGGTTTGACCGAGGCCTCCCCTGTCCCTGGGGCGGGCCCCGCTGCTGAGGTGGATGCACAGGTCAAGGTGAGCTCTAACGCTGAGGTGGACGCACAGGACAAGGAGGGAGGGGCCTATTGCTGTGGTTAGGGATGGCAATGGGTACCCTTTACCCGCGTACCCTGCGGGTAAAAACCCTATTAGGGTAAGGGTTTGGGAAGCAAAAATACCCATGGGTACGTAAATGGGGAAATCTCGCGTCCCCGAGCAGTGGCCGCTTCTTCACCGAACGTAAACCACAGTAAGGGTTTTGATTCCTGTGATGGTTGCATGCTGGGGTGCCATCCCTAGCTGTGGTGGACGAGCCCCGCGTTTGGGCCGCCTCGCGTCCCCGAGCAGTGGCCGCTTCTTCACCGACGCCTCTGGCCCTTCATCGACCCAGTGGCCGCTTCTTCACCGACGCCTCTGGCCCAGGGTCACGCTTTGGGCGAGTCGGCCACGCTGCTTGTTTCAGAGATCTCTACCCCACTGATCCAGCAGGTTCCGGCCACGCCGGTTCGGAAATCCAGGGCGGCGCCGCCCAAGTCTGCTACCACGGCCACCCGTAGGAGCTCTAGGATCGCCGGTCTCTCCACGCCGGCGGTCAGCACCATCGAGAAGGCACGCAATGTTCTGCAGAAGAAATGGGAATCCCCATGGATGACGGGAGAAGGAGTTGCTGCAGCGTTTCCTTGTGCTGTTCAAGGAACCCCTGTCGGCGATGGAGATTCAGGCCGTCCGCGCGCTGCTGGGACACGTCGACACCATGAAGCTCAAGATCAAGGCCAAGGGCGTGGGAGGTTCTTGCAGCCAGGTGCGCAGGAACAGGGGCCGCATGGCTGCCTAGGCCTTGCTCGGTCCGTCTCGAGTGCTTGTTTGCTACTTGATGTTGTCGTTGTTCAGGAAGTTGCAGTCCTATGCTGAGAGGGCTGCCGTGCTGTTCTGCTTTGTGCGTTCTGGTATGCGTTGTTGGTTTCAGGTCCGTCAGGTTGTGTGCCTTGTGGTCTGTTGTTTGTTGCTTAGGTCGTTGGCTACAAGAAGGTGCTCTCTGGCTCTGGTTTTGTGGTGCTGCCCCCAGATGGTCTTGTATCGTTGTCAGTTCAGTTCGAGGAAGTCCTTGGTGGTGTATCAGAAGGGGTTCATGTCCAGCTTGTTGCCTGCCTGGTTACTTAATGGCTGAACAAAATTGTGTAATCCTGAACTGGAACCCGAGGGGTTTGAATAATCCTGCTCGTCGTGATGTGGTGGTCGACCAGCATGCAACCATCATTTGCATACAGGAATCAAAACTGGCTCTTGTCACTGATGCCATTATAGTGGAGGCTTGTGGGCCACAATTCGCTGGTAATTACTGTTTTCTGCCGGCTGATGGAACAAAGGGTGGGGTGATCGTTGCTGCAAATGCAGACTATTTTGTGTTGACTGAAAGATGTCGATCTCTGAATACAATATCAAAATAGATTAAAATTAAAAAATTCATAATAGATTAAAAATTTAATAATTTTTCAGGTTTGAAACGTGTTCAGAATTTAAAAATGCAAATTTCAAAATTCTTTCAGAAATTTAAATTTGTTCGACTTTAGAAAATGTTGAAATTTCTAAAAAAAATAGAGCTAATATATGTTCACATTTAAAAAATATTCAAATTAAAAAATCATAATTGAGAATTGTTCAGATCAAAAAATATTCAGTTTTAGAAATGTTCGAACAAAAAAATAAATTCATAATTAGAAATTGTTCATATTTAAAAAAAGTTGAATAGGCTTTATTTTAGCTTTTGGTCTACAATTCACAAAAGCATATTAGGTGCTTTTGATTTTGGCTTATATTATCATGTAAGAATGTCCAGTCAAAAATTAAAAGGCAAAAGCCGAAAGCATCTATTTAGTTACTTTTGTGACTTACTCCATCCATTCCATTTTAATTGACTCACATATATCTAGATATGGATGTACCGAACAGTAAAACGTATCTAGATGCATCTATATGTAGATATATATGAATCAATTAAAATGGAACGGAGTGAGTATAAGCCACACTCCAAAAGCTAAATATAAACCTAACCAAACAGCCTAGACTGTCTTTTAGCTTGGGAAGTGATGCTATGCCAGTGTGAACAATTCTATCCGTATTGACAAGCCTTCGAGTATATAGCCATCACAAATAATTTGTGTTATGCTAAGAAAATGTAGGACAAAGTGATTCCACATATAACTGAAATTCTACGTTTCGGCTCCTTGCAACCAGATATGGAGATACTTGAGCCACGAGCGAGGATTTGTGGCACCCGATCTCACTCGTGCTTCGGTTTTGATTATTTTCTTTTGGAAAAAAAGGGTAGTCTCAAGTTTCAAATAAACCCAAATTTTCTTCGGGGAAACGTACGTATGTTCAGTATACATGTGCAAAGATTCGGTAAAAAGGGTGTTCTATTTATTTCAGGCTACATGAAAAAAATTGCACTCCCGTTTCTGTGCTTTGCTCGATCCAGCCGAGTAGCCCCAATCTTCTCCGCCACCGCATGTCTCCCAGTTTTCCTCGCGGAAGTATAAAACGGAGATTCAACTTGGCAAGCAAAGCAAGACTGAAGACCAAGTAGTCTCCAAGTAGCTAGGACAAAGTGATTCCACATATAACTGAAATTCTACGTTCCGGCTCCTTGCAACCAGATTTATAAGAAACGAAATTCAAGAGAATTTTGGGATACTCGAGCCCCGAGTGAGAATTTGTGGATTTGTGGCACCCGATCTCACTTGTGCTTGGGTTTTGATTTTTTCTGGAAAAAAGGGTAGTCTCGAGTTTCAAATAAGCCCAAAAACAATTCGGGGAAATGTACATATGTTCAGTATACATGTGCAAAGCTTCGATAAAAAGGGCGTTCTATTTCGGGCTGCAGGAAAAAATTGCACTCATGTTTCCCTACTTTGCTCGATCCAGCCGAGTAGCCCTAATCTTATCCGCCACCCCATGTCTCCCAGTCTTCCACGCGGAAGTATAAAACGAGATTCAACTTGGCAAGCAAGTCTGAAGACCTAGTAGTCTCCATGTAGCATGTAGGACTTCGGCTCCCGAACCAACTCAGGAGTTGTCTTGTAACGTTGGAGCCACCATGTATATAAGGCCGATTCTAGGTCCAAGGAAAATAACTCTCAAGTCTTAGCTCCTGATCTCCAAGTAGCTGAATCAAGTGTAATCGAGAATATAATCATCAATATCAATCTAGCAGAATTATGTCTTTATGAGGGGTCGAACCTGGGTACTCGTCTCCCCTAGATCAATCAAACTCGAAATACCTCAAGTCGCCTAGCTCCACACCTTTGACAAGTCACCTATGATGACATCTGAGTTAGAACCCCACGCCAGTGAGCTCATATGGGATCGGGGTGGCGTGAGCGGCAATGAGATGTGATGGTTCTGCGGTAGTTATGTGGGCTCAAGTCGAGGTCGAATACCTGCACAACAAGTGGGATTTAGAGAGGGGACGGGTGCGGACAGGGAAAAGAGGGTAGGACACCGGGTGGCGTGCCTCGCCGGAGTGCTATGACAGTGAGGGTTGGCCGGTGGGGGTGATGTACCGGAGGCGGCGGCGGTGCACTGGTGTCGGCACAGGGACGAACCTGAGAACCTCCCACTATTTTTCCTTTTTCATATATTTGGTTTTTTGAATTGGCTGACAAGTGGGACCGAGTCAAAATCAGCAAATTGGTCCTGACAAGTGGGGCTTCCATGACACGTCAGGCTGACTGGTGCTCCCTTATAGTATTCAGTGTCAATTAGTATTCAATTCACGATTGTTGTTTTACTGGCGCTTTTTTTTTGCTAAACGTAAAGAGGTACCATTTGGAAAATTGGACGCGAAAACTGGTGTGTTTAAGCTAATAACTCCAATAATGTTTTTTTGGCCATTATTTTAATCACTCAAATTCAGTGAATTTCGGTTTTTCGTTTTGGCCAAATTGCTAATATTTACTCTCAAACATTATTTATGTATTAAAAAAAATCCTCTGTATTACGAAAAGTGCTGAAATATTTGACCGAAAGGTAATTATTTCGGTGTCTACTGAATCACGGATATTCAGTGAATTTCAATGAAAACTCCCTAAAATTTAAAATCATACTAGCACCTCGGGAACACTTCTTTAATCCGTGCGGGACTTGGAATTATGGTCCGAGAATAGGATTTTTTTTAAATAATATGATTTAATTTATTTGAAAAGTAGCGTGCTTTTTCAAAAAATTCGGAAAATAGCGCGCCGTCGGCATGGGCCGTGCCGAAACCAGTGGTTTCAGCATGGGCCGAGCCGAAAGCCAGGTTTCGGCATGGCCCATGAAGAAACCTGTGGTTTCGGCATGGCCCAATGATGAAACCTGTGGTTTTTCGGCACGGCTAGTGCCTAAAGCAACAAAGTACCTTCCTTCTTTTACTGTGTAATTTTTTGATTAAAATGAAATTTGTTCAACCGTATCATTTTTCGTGATAATATATACATGAAATATATGCGCGTCAATGAGTAGGTTCCATTCCCGTGATCGGTTTCGAGTTTGGTCTACTCTAACTGCTTAATTTTGGATTCAAATTCGCAAAAACATTTAATGAATTTTGTAAAATTCGTCACATTCAGTCGTCCATTTGAATTTTCCTTTCACGAGTAGATGGATATCACCCTTCCAAACAATTTTCATGTTTTAATTTTTTTATTTTGACGGACATATACATATTTCTCTCTAATACGTACCGGCCATAAAACCCACCCAATCCCAAACCCCCACTCGTCACTTGCCAACAGCTCACGAGCTCCACTGCCGTCGCCGCCATGCCGCTCCCCTGCCTGCTCCTCCTCCTCCTCCTGCTGCCCCTCTACTGCACCGCAGCACCGACCACCACCAAGCTCGCGCTCTACCGCCACCTCCCGGCTGCCGCCACCGCATCTCACCACCACCCGCTCTTCCGTCTCGCCAAGGCCTCCCTCGCCCGCGCCTCACACCACCTCGGAGCCGGCGCATCCTCCCCGCTGTACCCGCAGTCCTACGGCGGCTACGCCTTCTCCCTCTCCCTCGGCACGCCGCCGCAGCCGCTGCCAGTTCTCCTCGACACCGGCAGCCACCTCACCTGGGTGCCCTGCACCTCCTCTACAAGTGCCTCAACTGCTCCGCCACCACCGGCACCTTCCCCGTCTTCCACCCCCAAAACTCCTCCACCTCCCGCCTCGTCTCCTGCCGCAACCCCGCCTGCCTCTGGATCCACTCTTCCAAGTCCCACCTCTCCACCTGCACCGCATCCCCACCTTGCAACGCCACGGCGAGCACCGTCTGCCCTCCGTACCTCGTCGTCTACGGCTCTGGCTCCACCTCGGGGCTCCTCCTCTCCGAAACGCTGCGCCTGCGCGCCGCCAAGAGGGGCTTTGCCGTTGGCTGCAGCCTCGCATCGGTGCACCAGTCGCCCACGGGGATCGCCGGGTTCGGCCGCGGCTCGCCCTCCTTGCCCGCGCAGCTCGGGGTGAAGAAATTCTCCTACTGTCTCCTCGACTATGCAGCCGTCAGCGGCGAGCTCGTCCCCGGCGCCTCCTCCGCCGGCAAAGGCAAACCGATGCAGTACGTGCCGCTGCTCAAGAACAGGCCGCCCTACTCCGTGTCCGTGTACTACTACCTGTCCCTGACTGGCATCTTCGTTGGCGGGAAGGCCGTGCGCCTCCCGGCGCGAGCCTTCGCCCCCAACGGCGCCGGCACCGGCGGCGCCATCATCGAATCCGGCACGACCTTCACCTACCTGGACCCGACGGTGTTCAAGCCCGTGATGACGGCCATGGTGGCCGCCGTCGGCGGCAGGTACAACCGGTCCTCCAAGCTCGTGGAGGACTGGGTCGGCCTGCGCCCCTGCTTCGATCTGCCGACGGGCTTGAAAACAATGGACCTCCCCGAGCTGTCGCTCCGCTTCAGGGGCGGAGCCGAGATGCGGCTCCCCGTCGAGAACTACTTCGTGGGCACCGACGGCGCCCCGGAGCCCTTCTGCCTCGCCGTCGTGTCCGACGACGCCGGCGGCGCGGGTGTCTCTGGCGGCGGGCCGCCGGGGCCGGCGATCATCCTGGGGACCTTCCAGCAGCAGAACTGTTAGATGTATATATTTGTATAGTCTAGTTACCCCATATGTTAGGGGGTTTTCTGCATATTGCACCTGTACCTGTACAATATATTGTGGCCTTTGGCCCCCTGGTAATACAATCAGTCTATTTGCCCTAACATGGTATCAGAGCAAAGTTAGCTCCTCTCTCCACGCAGCCGCCGCCGCCGCCGCACGTCCCGGCCCTCTGTCGCTGCGTCCGGCCGCCGCCGCGCCGCCCTCGTCCGGCCGCCTCGTCCGCGGCCCTCTCTTCCCGTCTGCCCGGCCACCTTCTGTCTGCCCCCGGCCGCGCCCGCTCGATCCCGTCGATCCCCGCTCGATCCCCGTCCGCCGGCCGCCTTCTGCCAGCTCCCGGCCGCCTCCGCCAGTTCCCGGCCGCCTCCGCCGCCGTCTTGGCCGTTCCCGGCCGATTCCGGCGCTGCTCGGCTGATTCCGGCCGTTCCCGGCCGATTCCGGCTACTTCCTGGCTGATTCCTCGTGCGCCACTCATCTGGTTCGTGGCCTGCTGCCTGTGGCCATTGTTTCTGCTGCTCTCGCTGGTTCGTGCTTGATCCCGATCCAGTTTCCAGATCGTTGACTTCCATCCTCAAAAAAAAAAAAAAAAAAATTGGCTATGTCTTCCTCGTCGGGCTATGTTGCGATTCCTCGCTGCCCGGTGACTTTTGATGGCGCGAATTATCCTGATTTCGCTGCCTTCATGTGCGTCCACATGCGCGGTCTTCGTCTTTGGGGTGTGCTTTCTGGCGAGGTCTCCTGTCCGCCGCGCCCCGTTGCTCCTCTGGCGCCTCTTGCGCCGCAGCCTGTTGCCCTTGCCCCCGATGCTACTCAGGAGGTCAAGGATACAGCCCAGCGTGCTTATGATACTGCTCTGGCTGCTTATGACCGGGAGGTCCAGGAGCATTCTACTGCTGTTGCGACGTACCGGCTGGATCTGACTGACTACACTTAGTGGATCGATGAGGATGCTCGTGCTGCTGCTGTCCTCACTTCCAGTGTTCTGCCTCAGTATGCTGCTGAGTTCATGGGTCTTCCCACTGCTGCTGCTCAGTGGACTTTTCTTCGTCAGCGCTATCAGCCGTCTGGTGATGCTCTTTATCTATCTGTGGTTCGTCAGGAGCATGATCTTCAGCAGGGTGATTCCACTGTTGATGAGTTCTATACTCAGAGTGCTGCTATTTGGCGTCAGCTTGATTCTCTTCGTACAGCTGTGTGTGGCACCTGTCCCTGCTGTCTGACTGTGCGCGCGGATCTGGAGTTTCAGCGCGTCTTTGAGTTCTTGTCGCGGCTCCGCACGGAGTTCGAGCCGCGTCGTGCACAGCTGCTTGCCCGTGGTCGTGTTCCGCTCTCTGAGGTACTAGCTGAGCTTCGTGCTGAGGAGACACGTCTTCGTGGTGCTGGTCTTCTTGTGGTTCCCTCTGTACTTGCTGCTCGTGGTCCTCCTGTGCCGTCTGCTCGTGGTCCTCCTGTGCCGCCAGCTTCATTGCGGTCCCCAGGACCGCCGATACTCTCTACTCCTCCGGTCCAGGGCCAGAGTCAGCCTCAGCAGCATCGTGCACCTCCACGTCCTCCCTGCACCTACTGTGGCAAGTCTGGCCTTGATGTCTCTAGCTGCTGGAAGAGGGATCCCAGCCTACGTCAGCAGTACCATTCTCGTCGGCAGTCTGGTTATTCAGGATCTTCTGCTGTTGCCCAGGCTGGTTCTTCAGGCTCTTCTGCTGTTGCACTGTCTGATCAGGACATTATCCGTGGTCTTCGTGGTCTGCTCGCTGCTACAGGCTCTTCCTCGACGGGTACTGCTGGTTCTGTGTCTACCTCTTCTGGCACCGCGCGACCACCACCTTCCACACAGTCAGGTATGTCATCTCCGTGGTATCTGGATTCTGGAGCTTCTTTTCATATGACTTCTGCGTCTTCTATTCTTTCTGCTCTTCGCTCTCTTATTTCTCCTGTCCGTGTTATCACGGCTGATGGTTCCTCTCTCCCTGTTTCCAGTCGCGGCACTCTTTCCACTTCCTCTTTCTCTGTTCCTGATGTTTCTCATGTTCCTAGTCTTAAGATGAACTTGTTTTCTGCTAGTCAGCTTACTGATTCTGGTTGTCGCGTCATTCTTGACGCTGATTCTTGTGCTGTTCAGGACCGCCGTACACAGGCCCTGGTTGGAGCTGGCCCTCGCAGCCTTGAGTCCCCGGGGCTATGGGAGTTAGACTGGCTTCGCGTTCCTTCCGCTGACACTTTATCTGCCAGTTCTCCTGCGGTTGCTGCTTCTGTCACTGGCTCTTTACAGCAGTGGCATCATCGTCTGGGTCACCTTTGTGGCTCCCGTTTATCGTCATTAGTTCGTCGTGGTCTTCTGGGGTCTGTCTCAGGAGATGTGTCTTTACATTCGTGTCAGGGTTGTCGTTTAGGCAAACAGATTCAGCTTCCCTATCCTACCAGTGTGTCTGTATCTCAGCGACCTTTTGATTTAGTTCATTCAGATGTTTGGGGTCCGGCTCCCTTTGCTTCAAAAGGGGGCCATCGATACTATATTTTATTCATTGATGATTTTTCACGTTACACCTGGTTGTTTTTTATGCGCTCTCGCAGTGAGGTGCTCTCTATTTATCAGCGCTTTGCGGCCATGGTTCGTACTCAGTATTCCACGCCTATTCGTGTGTTTCGTGCTGATTCTGCAGGTGAGTATATCTCCCAGCACCTGCGTGGTGTCCTTGCTGAGCAGGGCACCCTCGCTCAGTTCTCGTGTCCCGGCGCGCATGCTCAAAATGGTGTCGCCGAGCGTAAGCATCGTCATATTCTTGAGACTACCCGTGCCATGATGATTGCTTCCTCTCTTCCGCCGCATTTCTGGGCTGAGGCTGTTGCTACGTCGACTTACCTCATTAACATTCAGCCTTCTGCTGCCCTTCAGGGTGGTATTCCTCTCGAGCGTCTCTCTGGTAGTTCTCCAGATTACTCGACTCTTCGTTTATTTGGTTGCGTTTGCTATGTCCTCCTCCCTCCTCGCGAACGCACCAAACTGACTGCTCAGTCTGTTGAGTGTGTTTTTCTCGGATACAGTGATGAGCATAAGGGCTATCGCTGTTGGGACCCGTTGGTCGTCGGATGCGCATCTCTCGTGACGTCACGTTTGATGAGACGCGTCCCTTCTATCCTCGACCCACCTCTGGTACCTACCCGGTGGATGATATATCTTTTCTACTATTTCCTGAGCCACCTCCTGCTGTCCCTTCTTCTCGGCCTCTTCGTTCTGATGCGCCCCCTTCGACCTCGGCGCCATCCTCTCCTCCATCTAGTTCCCCTAGTACTCCTCGTTCTCCGGCTTCGGACTCTTCCTCTGCTGTTCCTTCTTCCTCTTCTTCCGATGAGTCGTCTTCCACTGATGAGCTTTCCTCTTCACGGCCTGTTCGTCAGCGTCGTGCTCCAGACCGTTACTCTCCTAGTCAGTATGGTCTCTCTGTTGCCTCCGAGCCGACTTCTTATCGGGATGCCGAGCGTCATCCTGAATGGCAGATTGCCATGGCTGAGGAGATTGCTGCGCTTGAGCGCACTGGCACCTGGGATCTTGTTTCTCCCCCTCCCGGTGTTCGTCCTATCACGTGTAAGTGGGTCTATAAAATTAAGACCCGCTCTGATGGATCTCTTGAGCGCTATAAAGCGCGTCTTGTGGCTCGTGGTTTTCAGCAGGAGCACGGCCGTGACTATGATGAGACTTTTGCTCCTGTGGCTCATATGACCACTGTGCGCACTCTTCTTGCTGTCGCTTCTGTTCGACACTGGTCTGTGTCTCAGCTTGATGTTCAGAACGCTTTTCTTAATGGCGAGTTGAGTGAGGAGGTTTACATGCAGCCCCTCCTGGGTATTCTGTTCCCGATGGGATGGTTTGTCGTCTTCGGCGTTCTCTTTATGGCCTAAAACAGGCCCCTCGTGCATGGTTTGAGCGTTTTGCCTCTGTGGTGACTGCTGCTGGTTTCTCTCCTAGTGTTCATGATCCAGCGCTGTTTGTTCACACTTCTCCTCGTGGACGCACTCTTCTCCTTCTCTATGTTGATGATATGATCATTACTGGTGATGATCCTGATTATATTGCCTTTGTCAAGGCTCGTCTTCGTGATCAGTTTCTTATGACTGATCTTGGTCCTCTCCGCTACTTTCTTGGGATTGAGGTCTCCTCTACTACTGATGGCTTTTCTATCTCTCAGGAAAAATATATTCAGGATCTTCTTGCTCGTGCTGCTCTTGGGGATGAGCGCACTGTTGAGACTCCTATGGAGCTTAATGTTAAGCTTCGTCCTACTGATGGTGATCCTCTTCCTGATCCGACACGTTATCGCCATCTTGTTGGGAGTCTTGTTTATCTTGCTGTCACTCGCCCTGATATCTCTTATCCTGTTCATATTCTCAGTCAGTTTGTCTCAGCTCCTACCACCGTTCACTATAGTCATCTCCTCCGAGTTCTTCGTTATCTTCGTGGCACGATCACTCGTCGCCTTTTCTTCCCTCGCTCCAGCTCTCTCCAGCTCCAGTGCTATTCGGATGCTACGTGGGCGAGTGATCCTTCGGATCGTCGTTCACTTTCTGCTTACTGTGTGTTTCTTGGTGGTTCGCTTGTTGCTTGGAAGACGAAGAAACAGGTAGCGGTTTCTCGTTCGAGTACTGAGGCTGAGTTGCGGGCTATGGCTTCGTTGATTGCTGAGGTGACTTGGTTACGGTGGTTGCTTGCAGATTTTGGGGCCTCTGTTACAACGCCCACTCCACTTTTGTGTGACAGTACAGGTGCTATCCGTATTGCACGTGATCCGGTCAAGCATGAGCTGACCAAGCATATTGGTGTTGATGCTTTTTATACACGTGCTCAGGTGCAGGATCAGGTTGTTGCGCTTCATTATGTGCCTTCAGATTTGCAGTTGGCGGATTTCTTTACAAAGGCACAAACTAGAGCGCAGCATGATTTCTTACTCTTCAAACTCAGTGTTGTGGATCCACCATGAGTTTGAGGGGGGGTGTTAGATGTATATATTTGTATAGTCTAGTTACCCCATATGTTAGGGGGTTTTCTGCATATTGCACCTGTACCTGTACAATATATTGTGGCCTTTGGCCCCCTGGTAATACAATCAGTCTATTTGCCCTAACAAGAACTACCACGTGGAGTACGACCTGGAGAAGGAGAGGGTCGGGTTCCGCCACCAGCCATGCTCGTCGTCGTCCTAGGCTCACAGCTGCGAGCCGGCCCGCGAGCTACTAAGTACACGTAGTAGTACGTAGTGTAGCATGCATTGTACGTTAGTGGCCAGGAGAGAAGGCCGTAGCTAGTGTTAGCGTGTGCATGACAGCATGAGTTAGTCATCTAGCTGCATGCTAGTTCAGTCGTGTGAGTTCAGGAATAGCTGATAATGGGCTATATATCTCTTGTAGTACTGGCTATTTAATTAAGATGAAGAAGTGAATGAGTATGTACGTGTGAGTTTCCTCCCTAGCTAGCTATAGTGTCTGTTCTTGATGAACTTCGTTCTTTCTTTTTCTTTCATGGCTCCCAACTGCTTTTGTTCGATGGCTCTTTTCCATCCATCCATCCATCAGTCGTCTTTCTTTTCTTTTGGGAAGAGGAGAAAGCAAACGTGTCATGCATGGATGGCTTTGCTTTTGTTAGTGAGCGGAGCAAATCGAACTTTGTTACTCCATGGAGCATTTGATTTGATCCATGGAGTATTTGATTTGATCCGTGGAATGTCGATCTGGTCTTTGCTTATTTCTTTGTCGTATCGTTTGATTGCTCTTCAATACACACCTAAGCACATAACCAAGATATATAGATACCCTGCGCCGGTGTAATGCAAAATGTTACAGATGATTGCAAGGATTGGGGGCATGATGAACTGGTTAATTTGTAAAATGTTACAAATAAATAACTGCATATGTCAGTCAAATACCAAGCAAGAAAAATTGATGGATGGATGGACGAAAAAGAGCAACGGTGCTTTGTTCTTTGTTTTTCTTCGATGGATGGATCCAACTGGTTTTGTTTGATGGATCATTTTTCATCCATCCATCAATCGTCTTTATCAAATACCTGGCTGCATGAATCCAGGAAGGCAAATGTATAAAACTGAAGTCTTGGAAATACATAATTAGATCAGACAGCTCCATGCATACATGCATGAGACGGTTTCAGTCGTGAAGCAACTGTTGCTGGCCGGGGATCACACAATGCAACCTTATGTAAAATAAGAAAAATAAATATACAGCCTTGAGGAATTACGGAAAGTGGAAACTGTATATGCCAGCATCCTTCTAGAGAAGGTGTGTCCAGTGTCTAGATATACTGCTCACTGGGTTAGCCCCATTTTTCAATACTTGAACAGAAAAAGGTGTCTTACAATGTGAAAGAAAGACATGTAGAGAACGATTTGTACGCACTAATAGGAGTTTTGCTACACACTGATGTTCTCTAAAATATAAAATAATTACTGCTTCGGAAAGCATTTATGTATTCTTTTAAGCATTTCAGCCCAAACTAAAACAGTGCCTTACCAAATATCTGCAATATACATGCCTCACTTCAGTATATTTCCCTCGAGTATTACTATTTTATACGCAGAAATTCTGCATTCCAATTGCAGGTAACAACTACCCGAACCTCAGCCAAATCAAACATTATTTCTGAATTGCAAATCACACAATAATAATCTAGAGCTCGACCAAATTACACACGGAGCTAGCACCCTCTATTAGTAAAATTAAACATACAGATGAAGTCGATCGATATGCAAAATAAGATGAGACGGTGTCATATATGAGATGGTTTCAATCGTGAAGCAACTGTGCTGGGGGTCACAATGTCACATGATGCAACCTTATAGAAGGTTGCATCATGTGAGCTGTAAAATGCCAGCATCCTTCTAGAAAAGGCGTGTCTACGATATTACTTTTTGGTAAGCTAAAAGATTCAGAACTGGGTTAGCCCCCTTTATACTCTTGAGTGGAAATATCGAGTTTTACGATGTGAAAGAAAAAGGTAGTGGAGAATAATTTGGACGCACCAATAGAAATCTTGGTGTAGCAGTAGAAAAAGTTAGTTACAGAGCTGCTGTATGCTCCTGCAGCTTGTTAATCCGATTGGATATTAGGATTCTGCAACAGAAAGGCGATTGATGGATTGATGAAAAAGTGCAACGGTTTGCTTTGTTCTTTCTTTTTCTTTGATGGATGGATCCAACTGCTTTTGTTTGATGGCTCTTTTTCATCGATCCATCAATCGTCTTTTATTTCTGAAGAGGAGAAAGTAAACGTGTCATGGATGGCTCTGCCTTTGTTAGTGAGCGGAGCAAACCAAGCTTTGGGCTCCTATTAATCCGTGGAGTATTTGATTTTATCCGTGGAATGTCTGGGCTTTGCTTATTTCTTTGTCGGATCGTTTGATATATTGCTCTTTAATACACACCTGACCTACCCAAGATAGATACCCTGCGTCTGTTAATCAAGCTTTGTCTGCCAACTGCTTGTTTTATGTGGCCTTTTTTTTTGCGAATGGTGAATTTGTTACTGATGATTGCAAGGGTTGGGACATGAACTGGTTTGTAAGATGTTGCTACAAATAAATAAATGCATATGTCAGTCAAATACCAAGCAAAAGTTTTACTCACGACTATTTCTGTCTCGGATGGTCGCTCCTGATATTCAGAACTGCACCTTCAATGCCTTAACGTGTACCCACATCTAAACCAAGCATGATTTGGTGGAAGGTCTACAGTTCAGAATAAAAAAATGCGGCTTGGAGGGTAGACAGCCTCCAAGCAACTTTGATAGAACAAATTCCGATGAGTACGCACGAGGGAGCGGGAGCTGGCACTCAAATTCGAGACCTCGCGGGTAGGGAGGTATCAACACCTCCTAGCCATTCGGGCTATGCCACGGTTCTCACAGTTCAGAATAACATATTGCACCACGCCCACGCCCACGATGCCAGGCTTCCGCGACGTGGTTTGCGCCGCCGCCGACGTCCCCACGGCGGCCGCTGCGTAGCTCCGCCTCGTGCTCGCCCTCCTCCCCCCAAGCTCATGGCCCTCTCTTCCTCCCCATGCTCTCCCCAGCCTTTGACCCTTCCCCAACTCCCATCACCTGCCCCCCCCCCCCTCTCGATCCAGATCCAGCCCGTTCGCCGGCTGCTGCCGTTGGCGGAGATCAACACTGCGTGTGACATGCTAACTGAATAAAAAAACACAATAAGTTCATTCAGGAATCCTGATTTGCCATCTATTTGCATGGACCGCAAATATTTTCCAGAATATTTTGGACGAACGAAAGCAGCGACGTGACCACAAATGACTTGGGTCATGGAACCTGATTTTCTGCATTGACCTAGGCTGCCACGGGCGGCAACGTATGAGAATTGTTAAGTATAACTCGTTTGGTGTATCGCCTTGATGTGAAAAATTGAGTTAGTAAAAAATCCCTTTATCAAAAAAAGGAGTGAACCAAAATAGCTGTGGAATTGGAGTGAAAATAACACAGTGATGACGTCTAATGCACCCACTCAACATGAATGTAGAAAAGTGATTAATAATTGAGAGAAAGGAGATGCCGTTCTGCCTCCTTCTCCCCTGGCATACAATACAATACAAATTGGGTCGTTTTATACTTCTTCTTATCTTGATGTTTACCTAAGAATGTGTGGCCTAATTCTTTTTCTTTTTGTTTCTATGAGACTTCTACACTTCACCTTTTGATATTGGATCTTCAAGGCTCCAACATGACAGCATGTACATACAATACTTTTTGTTACTGGTTTTGTTCCAAGTAGTGCTTGCTTGCATGTGTTAGAGTATATCACGTTTAGGTTTATTTGGTAGTTTATAATTGTAATCCTAATCTATCTCTAGGAGGCTTCTTGTCCTCCAAGTTTTGTACTCCTTATAAGCAGCCCACCGTGGCTTAAGCAATACAACAAATATTTCGCAATCTTACATGGTATTAGAGCGTTTCGCTCCTCAGATTAGGGTTTAGCCACCACCACTTTCGCCACGCCGCCCCCGGCGAGATCGACTCCATAATATTTGCCGGGGGCATCGCATCTCGTAGCTAGCTTTTTCTCCGATAAAAATAGATTTGTTTCATAATTTTAGCAATTTTCGTTTTTCCAATTAGATCTACTGTATTTCTTTAGCCACCAAATATCCAACTAGCCTTCTCACCGGTGCCCTTCACCAGATCGATTCATCAAGACTCGTATCATTGAACATGACAACTAGAGGCTGCATGCGTGTTGTGCATATGGCCGGACAAGGATGGATCAACTCGAAGCAAAGATGCATCTAGCTCCAGCTGCACCGGAAAATAGCTTACTTACTAAACTCTACTCAGAGGATGAGGTGAGAAAGGCGGTTTTCCAAATGAAACATAATAAAGCACCTGGACCTGACGACTTCCCGGCTGAGTTTTATCAGAATTTTTGGGATGTTATCAAGTCTGATTTATTACAACTGTTCGCATGTCTTCATGATGGACAGCTAGAGTTGTTTCGTCTCAATTTTGGTGAGACAATTTTATTACCTAAGGTTAATGAGGCTGAAAGGATTCAACAATACAGACCTATATGCCTCCTTAACGTTAGTTTTAAAATATTTACCAAAGTTGCTACGATTCGATTGAACAGTGTGGCAGATCATGTGGTTCGTCCGTCTCAGATGGCATTTATGCAAGGTCGTAATATCCTGGATGGGGTGGCGATCTTACATGAAACAGTTCATGAACTACATAGGAAAAAGCTGAATGGGGTAATTCTTAAAATCGATTTTGAGAAAGCCTATGATAAAGTCAATTGGTCTTTTCTTCAGCAAACACTCAGAATGAAAGATTTTTCTTCTGAGTGGAGAGCGTTAATAGATAGCTTTGTTTCGGGAGGAAGTGTAGCCATCAAAGTCAATGATGATACTGGCAAATTCTTCCAAACGAAAAAAGGTCTTAGACAAGGTGACCCGTTATCGACAATACTATTTAATATAGTGGCTGATATGTTGGCCATCTTGATCGAACGCGCAAAAGCTGAGGGCCAAATTGAAGGTGTGATTCCACATCTAGTCGATGGTGGGTTATCGATTCTTCAATATGCCGATGACACAATTCTTTTTATGGAACATGACATCGAAAAAGCTCGTAACTTAAAGCTGATTTTGTCAGCATTCGAGCAACTTTCGGGTCTTAAGATTAATTTCCATAAAAGTGAATTGTTCTGCTTCGGCGAGGCTCAAGAAAACACCGCCTTGTATGCTGAACTTTTCGGCTGTGAACAAGGTCAATTTCCTATCAACTATTTGGGTATTCCGATTCATTATCGGAGACTTACAAATGCTGAGTGGAAAAAGGTGGAGGAAAGACTTCAAATAAGACTAAATAGCTGGAAAGGCAAACTCCTATCCCTTGGTGGAAGATTGGTCCTCATAAATTCGGTACTAACAAACATGGTACTGTATATGATTTCATTCTTCCAACTACCTAAAGGAGTCTTAAAACGATTGGATTATTTCCGATCTAGATTCTTTTGGCAAGGGGATTGTGAGAAGAAAAAATATCGGCTGACTAAGTGGAGTGTGGTTTCCTGCCCTAAAGACCAAGGAGGGCTCGGAGTTCATGACCTTGAGGTTAAGAACATAGCTTTGCTGGGTAAATGGCTCTTCAAGCTTCTTTCTGAAGATGGAGTTTGGCAAACTCTCCTTAGGAGAAAGTATGTGGGAAATCAAGCCGTATCTCAGGTTCTTTGGAAGCCTGGCGATTCGCAATTCTGGGCAGGCCTGATGGCTACGAAGAAGTTCTTTTTCCACAAGGATCTTTCTCAATTAGGGATGGATCGGAAATTCGCTTTTGGGAGGATAAATGGCTAGGCCCATCCACTCTTAGAGAGCAATTTCCGGCTTTGTATGCGATTGTACGAAACAAGAGCGACACGATTGCTAAGGTGTTGGGTACCTCCCACCAAATGTTTCGTTCAGGAGAAGTTTACTTGGAACAAGACAAGCATCTTGGAATGCCTTGCTCATCCGATTGGATTCCATCCATCTGTCGGAAGGTCCAGATAAATTTCGATGGAATCTTACGAAGAATGGTAAATTCTCGGTTGATTCCATGTATAGAGCATTAATCTTACCCGAAGTACCAGTCGATATTAAGGACAATAACAAAATTTGTAAGATGAAGATCCCGCTAAAAACTAAGGTGTTTGCGTGGTATCTCCGTCGAGGTGTAATTCTTACGAAAGATAACCTTGCCAAACGCAATTGGCATGGAAGTTAAAAGTGTGTCTTCTGTCAACACGACGAGACTATTACACACTTATTCTTTCAGTGGAGTTCGCTAGGTCTATATGGTCAGCCATCCAGATAGGTTCTACCTTACATCCCCCGACTTCTGTTGCAAAGATAAAGGGGGTTGATCCTAGGTTTAAACTATTCAGTAGGGTGGGAGCGATTGCTGTTATTTGGTCGCTGTGGCTATGTAGAAATGACAAGTTTTTTAACGACAAAAATGCTTCTTTTATGCAGGTTATTCATCGATGTACAGCAATTCTTCGAGCTTGGTCGGTCCTGCAGCGTGTGGAGCACCGAGACTTGTTTTTGGAGGTGGCGTTACGTTTGGAGGCAGCGGCCAGGAGTTATTTTCCCGGCACGGATGACAACATAGTCTCCGGATTGATCTACCATCCTCTTAGGCGGCTTTACAATTTCTCATCATGTGATATGTAATCCGCCTTGTTTTATTTTCAGTTTGGGTACTCGTGAACTCGTGAATTTGTGGCTGTGTGCATCCTTGTTATGCAGAGGCCGGGTGTAATGCTTAAAACTCTTAAGTAATAAAATCCTTTTATCTAAAAAAGAGCTCCAGCTGCACCGTATTGCGCGCCTACGCTGCCAAGTCGTCACGAAGCCAATCTACTCCGAGCCATCGACTTCGATATGTGGCGCGACATCCTCGGCCTCATGTACAACGCGGTGCTCGGTCTGATCAACCGATCTCGCGTCACGTCCCAAGTACGCGCCTCGCCGTCAACACAAGGGCTGCACCAACAACGCTCGTGGTCATCATCGCCGATAATTTTCTACATCAAGAATGTCCCCGACATCTACTACCTCGCCGGCAACTGTCTACACCAACAAACTACTACCACTACAGCTCAAACATCTTCAACAACCACCACACCGTCTTCGTCCACCACAAACCGCGCCGCCACAAATCGCGCCGCCAGAGTTGCAGTCTTTTTTTTTTTGCTAAATTTCTTTTTGCAACTTTTTCGTCTACTCCGACAACAACGGCGGAAAATCTGCTCTACGCACCGACCGATCGAAGATCTCCTCTGCTACTTCATCCGGCTCTGGCTCGCAAGGTTCATGGTGGTCCCTGTCTTCGCATGTCAGGTATTGACAACACCGGTGCCTGCCTTCGTCCCGGCACGCTCCCAAGTTTGGCAAGCTCGGCAAGGCGTGCCGCCTACCTTGTCTACACCAACTCTAGCAACGTCTACCTCAACTACCCCAACAACGGCAACATCAACCACAACTACAGCGCCCACAATTCGGTACATCGCCATCGGCATCAAGGCCTATCACCTCGGCTCCCTCTCCAGTTCGCGAATTTGGATTGTGCTCCAGTCAGACCGTCTGCGACGCTCTAGCTGTTCGCGTGGGTGTTAGAGTATATCACGTTTAGTTTTATTTGGTAGTTTATAATTGTAATCCTAGTCTATCTCTAGGAGGCTTCTTGCCCTCCAAGTTGTGTACTCCTTATAAGCAGCCCACCGTGACTCAAGCAATACAACAAATATTCCGCAATCTTACAGCATGCTTGCCTTTTCAGTTCAGCAGACAAAGATTTCAGGTGTCCAATTTCAATCAGTGAATCCATGTTGCCTTCAAACGTCATGTTATCTTTGTTAGCTCCCAGTGTTGTGATAAAAAAAAATCTTCCCCAGGCCAGCTAAAGACCATCTTCAGTTTTTGAGTTTGACCCAGGTTGAGTTGCACTGTGGCCACACTTGTACGCGGCCGGAGGCTCCCCTGCTGGCGCGGTGTCTGAGGTCGTGGCCAGGCCATGGGAGTACCTCATGTACGTTAACGTCGGAACACCGCGGACCCGAGATGCTCGCGATCATCGACACCGGCAGGGACCTCATCTGGCTCAAATGCACCAGCGACACGTCCGTACCTCTGGCAGCAGCCGCCGGCGCCGTGTTCGATCTGTCCTGTGATAAGAGAATAAGAGACTCAGGAATAATACTGAAATAAGAGTTTAAGGGAAGTTATAATCCAAAAAATACTAAAATAAGAGTTAAAAGACTAGTGCAAATAAAAGAATAAGAGACAGATCAAATAAGACAGTCACCGAATTAAGAGACTGATTACAGTGTTTCTGTACAAATAGCTTGTGATCTTCAAATCAGGGGGAGGGACCTTGGGAATCATGGTAATGAAAAGATTGGTCATAAATGAACAAAACTACATTAGAAATCATTATTTGAAGTGCAACTTCAAAAAAGCCAGGCAAAATTACAGTGCTCACAATAAAAAGGAGAAAAAGGACAGTAGATAACTCACTTTTAACTTAGCCCAGCAAGTATCAGAGCAAGTCAGAGATCCCTCAGATGGAATACTGAATGAACCGGCAAAATGAGACTTTTAGATCTCCAAATATCTTTGTTTGCGGACATGGTGTCTCCGAGAGAAACGTCACACGAATCCATGGCACTTGCCGACGCATCTGTCACGCTATCGGCAGTTGCAAAATTCATATAATGGTGGACCCGTGATACACAAGTTCATACATAACTTCTAGATCAACTATCAACACAAGAAAGTAACATGGCATGAAAGCCCCAACTACATTTGAACCGCAACTATGAAGAAAGAATGTTTTTTTCATCTTGGACCATGGAATGGCACAACAAATAAACCACAACTACATTTGAGACCAATATTGCTACTCTACTGAACACGAAACAATGCTCACTCAAGTTTAGACTATCCAGGTGCTTAATTATGTGGCGAAGCTTGCTTGTGACAAGCGCGATCCTAAGTATAGTTTGTAAGCATCAGTTTCCAGAGAGGGAAGTTGCAAACTAAATCAAGTCATTAGAAGGTGTAACAATCAACAAAGATAGATAGGTGACGTTACCTACTCTTGTTGATGTCCCGCAATATTGCTGCAAAATACAAAGAAAATGAGGACTCAAATCTATTGACTGCTTTAGTCTCTAAATTTTCTGGGCCGTTAACTACCACTTGTAAGGCTGTTGTTAAGTGCCACTTGTAAGGCTGAAAATATTGTGCGCAAAGTCCACTGTTTTTCTTGACAGAAACAATAGAAAATTGTTTATTCTACAAAATAGAAAATGGAAAGATTATAACCAAAATTTCAAAGGAAGCGTTGCTTGGTTGAAGGGTAGAGAAACATAAGCTAAAACTTATTGCACCAGTGACAGTACTTGAAGTAATGCCATATCACTTCCCATCTTTTTTTTGTAGAAAAATCAAAAGGTGAAAAAAGAAAATGATAAACCGGGGAATGGAAAACTAGAAAACCGAGATACTTAAAATTGAAAGACTAAAGAAAAGGGACAAAACAAAGAGTAACAGAAAACTGAAAAGAAAGGCAGAGACTGAAGAAAATGATCAACTTGAGAAATTCAAATCAAAGGAATGATGACTGAGTTTTGAAATGCAAAAAAATGAGTGGCTAAAATTGAAAGACTAAACTGAATCTTCAGAGATCGACAAGTGAGCGACGAAAGGCTGCGAGAATTAAGAAACAAGCTGAGGTACAAAGATCAACAAAACAACTGAATGACTAAGGTACTGAGTGAAATGCCAAATAGTGAGTGGAATTAATGAGAGACTTAGGGAAATAAGAGAATGAGAGACGACAGACAATAATCAAATAAGAGACTGAGAGAATGATCAAATAAGAGAATGCTTATAACTAAGAAATGCCCCAAGGGAATTAAGTAATGATAGACTCAGGAAATGAGTGACTGAAGATAGTGAAAAATAATTAATGAAAACTGAGCAAATACTAGTACTAAAGAATGAAGACAGAAGTTAATAAATTAATGAGAAACAGAGATACTCAAGTAATAAAATGAAAATTGAAGGTACTGAATTATTGAGAAACTTAGGCAAGTGAAATACAATATTGAGATACTGAAGTAATGAGTGAATGAAGACATGCCGAAGAAAATGAAAGACTGAAGAAATGCCAAAAAATGAAGTGATGAAATGAATGAAATAATGAGAGACTACCATGCACTTCTCCGAGCTCAACCTCCTCACCGGCAATGCTTCGCGTCAATTCGACATTAACGTGAACGCGAGCTGTGGCGTCAAGCCTACCAGCCAGATTACCTCATCAGCGGCCACGTCTACAATGCCAAGCCAACTGAATACAGCCAGTTCAGCGTGTCCATCATTGCCCTTGCTAACTCAACACTGACTCCGATCATCAATGCCATCGAGCTGTTCTCCGTCATCTCCACCACCAACCATAGCACAGACGCACATGATGGTGTGCGCCCGATCTTGCACACAACAATACAGCTAATGCTTAAGCACATTATCTTTCAGGATGGTAATTGATTATTAGCTTCTCTTTGCCATGCATTAACAGCATCCTCCATCATGGCGATCAAGAAAGATTTCCAGGTGCACAAGAACTGGATGGGTGACCCGTGCTTTCCCGATAGTATGACTTGGGTTGGCTTAAATTGCAGCTATGCCGCTTCCAAGCGTCCAATAATACAAGCGTGTAATCAACTCACATCTACACTTGCACATGTTGGCCACGACTGCGCCATGGTAAAACTAACTCTCTTTGCTCTTTGTAGAAACCTGTCTTCAATGGTCTCAATGGTGTTATACGCCTTCTTTCGCAAATATCAAGAATCTCCAATACTTGTACGCTACATGATGACGTTGCAAATTATTTTTCTTTATTTACTGACACGTATGGTGAATGAAAATAAGGATACCTATCTTGCAGGGATCTGTCGAAGAATAACTTGATAGGTTCAATTCCAAATGAGCTTTCACAATTACCTTCATTGATGCTTCTGTATGTCCAATTTGGATACTAATTTCAAAATTTGTACATTCTCATCCCATGAATGCATTTTATTTTACTTATCTCAATATATATTTTTCGCCTATATGTAGAGATTTTTCAAACAACCAGCTCAATGGATCGATTCCATCTGAACTTGTCAAAAGAATCCAAGATGGATCCCTTATTCTAAGGTCCATTTCCTTGTTATTTCCATTTTATTTGAGCAATTAACATGTGTGATCTTCATAAATATAGATCAAATTTAATTAAACGCAGATGCATTTCACATATTTTGGTAGATATGGCAACAACCCAAACCTTATTTGCACCGTAGCTCATGTGAGCCTCCAGCTCAGGGGAGAAGCAATCAAGCCATCATCATTGTTGTCCTCGTAATTGGGATTACAGTTATAATACTATCAGTTGGTATACTGCTGTTTTTTCTACAAAGGCGAAAAAAGCAAGGTGACTCTTTGACATGAATACAAGAATTCTCCAGTCCATTCCTAATTCTCCAGCTTTCACCAACAATTGTAATGTTAATTGTGGAACTCGTCGTCAATGAAGGATCAATAACCAACTCTTCAATGATGAAGAATAATAATATGGCGAGCTCTACCTCCAACAATGATGGAAATGAAGACAATTCACTACAACTTGAAAACCGTCAGTTCACATACAAGGAACTAGAGATGATGACCAAGAACTTCCAGCAAGTGCTCTGCCAGGGTGGATTCGGGTGTGTCTACCACGGCTTACTAGAGAATGGAATTCAAGTAGCAGTAAAGCTGCTATCGACTCATCCGATCAAAGGTTTCAAAGAGTTCCTTGTAGAGGTAACTTTTCATGCATGTTCTATATAGAATTATGCGACATCAAATTTTGCTAAGCATGATCATTTATCTAGGCTCAAGTCTTAACACGGATTCATCACAAAAATCTTGTCACCATGATTGGATACTGCAAGGAAGGCGAGCACATGGCGCTAATTTATGAATACATGCCCGAAGGAAACCTACATGAGCACATTGCAGGTATCTAACTTACTTAGCGATATAGCTTCACTTTTTCTAAAAGCGGAAAAGCCCCGACCTTTGAATAATTGATACATATGGCCGCTTTATTGCATTACTAAGATCATGTTCAAAAAGTGTTACAGCTCATGGATCACATAAGATTAAGAGTTGTATCCATCTAGAAACAACCACTAACATGAAACACCTATGCATTAACATGATCAAATTATCAAGTTGCAACCGCACTTGTTGTATAAATCCCATGCAACCATTTTCTTTCTTATGTATTTGACATTTTTGATTAGATGAATGTATTTGTGTTATTAACCCAGTCTAGAATATGCTTTGTTTTAGCGTGTTGAGCCCAGTTGGACTCCTCCGCACGCCCTAGTTGATTAACTTTGCCTTTAACATTCCTCATAGCCTCGTTTCAAATGAGATTAGTGGGCATATACCTCCGCCTTCCAGCTTCGATGACTGATACAGCTTCATATTGTTGGAAAATAGTAAAGACTTGGGTTAATGGCTACATGTCTGCAATAGAAGTCTGCTAAATTCGTGGGGATATACCAATCAAAAGGCAAAATAACCGTTCCCAGAGCACACATCGCAAACGATAAGCGAAGGGTCAATTCTTGACTGGTAACTAGCGGCTCTGTGAGAAAAATCGCGTTGCAGTTTATATGGCTTGTAGGAGCGAAGTCCTGCATGCAGCAATGAGGATAAGAAGATAGCGCAACAAGTTGATTAGTAACCTACACTATCTGTCTGACACCAGATTATTTACTGAATTGTACGTGGTGGCAGTATTAGTAGTAGTATTAATTTACAGCTAAGACCCTTTGTATGAGCGAAGAGATGAGAGTAGTAGTTTGAGTAACAAAGACGTAGAAATTTGCTTCGATCCCTTTTGCCTCTCCTTCAAAATGCTAAATTGCTGAGTAATATCTCTGTTTGGTGTTTGTGATCCAGCCTCTAGTTAACACATACTATTTTGATCACTAACAGCCAGTAGATTGTGCTGAGTAATATCTCTGTTTGGTGTTTGTGATCCAGCCTCTAGTTAACACATACTATTTTGATCACTAACAGCCAGTAGATTGTGCGCTCAAACGTTAACAACTAGGTTATGTTTATTTACGCATTGGTCTGACAGGTAAAGATAGAAACAGAGGATGTTTAACTGGAGACAAAGACTCCTAATTGCACTTGAGTCTTCACAAGGTACACTCTAAATATGCATGAAATGAGTTGTCCCCGACACTAAACATTCAGTGTTTTCAAAATGTTAAATTGATGTGTAATGATGCAGGGCTGGAGTACCTACACAAAAGTTGCAACCCGCCTCTCATCCACAGGGATGTTAAGGCCACCAACATCTTGCTCAACACAGCACTAGAAGCTAAGATTGCAGATTTTGGCCTGTCCAAGGCTTTCAGTGTCAACAGTATTGCTTGTACATCAACTGCCAAACTTGTTGGCACACCTGGATATGTTGATCCAGAGTATGTTGATCTCATCTTCCACATTCATTTTAAAAATAGATCGATATGCATGTCTTGGTCTGACTAGCTAGATACGTGTGTGTACAGGTATCAGGCAACAATGCAGCCCTCAACCAGCAGCGATGTGTACAGTTTTGGTGGTGTGCTGCTAGAGCTGGCACTACGGGAATCGCCCAAAACGCCGACGGCCGGATTGTACGCCGACGGCCAAATGTCGGGGCCGTCGGCGTACAACCAGGGATAGGGCAGCCGTGCCACTGGCCGTCGGCGTACAGGGCGCCGTCGGCGTAGCCATCCAGAGGCCGACGGGCGCCGTCGGCGTATAACTGGCCGTCGGCGTAGCAACGGCCATGACGGAGAAGGAACGGAAGAATTCCCTGGGTTCATATGCCGACGGCAATGCCGTCGGCGTATATCTGTTCCTTTTTTATTTATTTCTTTATATGATATTTCTTTATTTATTTATCTACGTAATATTTAATGTAGGCATAATTTATACATAAATTGGATCTATAAGTTCCCTCCCAATTTCGGTATCCCACCCGCATAAAATAACGGTTTGAGTTTTCCGGTATCCCATCCGCATAAAATAACGGTCAAAGTTCCCGACATAGTTTATATCCCCTACAACATATACATGTAAAATAAATAAAACAACACATGTAATATACACCTACAACACATAGTTGATGTCCCCTTTCGACGCACGTCTATGGGGTAGACGTGCACATTAGGGTTTTTCCAGCGGATTTAGGGTTTCGCCGAAGCGGGGCCCCGGAGCGTCGGAACACCACCAAAACCTAGGTTGTGGCATACCACATGTATACAAGTGTGTTGTGTGTTGTAAATGTGCAATATCCTACTTCGGGGTGTGACCGGCTTCACCGGCCTCACTTTCTCTCTAGTGAGTTCCTGCGCTTAGAGGTGAAAACTCCCCTTTCGGGCGAACCGGATGGAATCTTGTGTTGATTTGGGGTAGACTTTGGTTTCTCACCTTCCCATGGCCTAACCTAACACAACCAAGCAAAAAAGTCCACTGGCCTACCCCCTTTCGACGCACGTCTATGGGGTAGACGAAAACGTTAGGGTTTTTCCAGCGGATCTAGGGTTTCGCCGAAGCGGGGCCCCGGAGCGTCGGAACACCACCAAAACCTAGGTCACTTGCTGCAATATTTAATGTAGTTGTAATTTGTCAGCAGATTTCGATGGAGATTGTGTGCATATTTATTACCCTCAGTCACATGTCTATAAGAACCATGTTGAGCAAAGAATCAGCTAACCAGATTTTGTTGTGGAAATGCAGGTTGACAACAATCTAAAGCAACAAATTTCAGATTTTGTTGTGAAATCCTCTCATCTTGGTCTTCTTATTGACCCAAAGAGCGACTCCTCGGTGTCAAAAGTAGTTCAACAACTTGGTTTTGTGGGTCTGCAGCTCTACCGTGAGGGAAAGTTCTACTCAAGCCGACTAGTGGAGGATTGTTTCTCAAATTTTGTGAATAGACAAAGGATATTAAACATAAATTAAATATATGGCTCAATTTATCCTGCCTCGTGGTGTTGATTTGGGGTAGACTCACTACCGGATATTAAACAGGCGGGATCCAATGGCTCACAAGCGCACGAAGGAAACACACGATCCGTTTCTTTCGTTTGATCCAACGGCTCCCAAGCTCTCGAAGGAAACACACAATCCGTGTGCTTCTTCCTGATTGGCTAGTAGTATGCCCAATCAGGAAGAAGCACACGGATCGTGTGTTTCCTCCCAGCGCTTGTGAGCCGTTGGATCAGCGGTGTGTTTCTTTCGTTTGATCCAACGGCTCCCAAGCTCTCGAAGGAAACACACAATCCGTGTGCTTCTTCCTGATTGGCTAGTAGTATGCCCAATCAGGAAGAAGCACACGGATCGTGTGTTTCCTCCCAGCGCTTGTGAGCCGTTGGATCAGCGGTGTGTTTCTTTCGTTTGATCCAACGGCTCCCAAGCTCTAGAAGAAAACACACGATCTTTCGTTTCCCGCTATCGTTCCCGCCACCGTTTCCCGCCAAATGCCGCCACCGGTAGTTCTATATAACCCAGTTGAAGGTAGGCATGGTACTCACTTGAGCGCAAGCATGGTGTGTATTGGTCCTTGCGAGAAGTGTGTGTCTGGGTTTCACATTTCCGCATCCGAGCATCTCGCTAGGCTTTCAAGCAATTTGAAGGTAGATGGTAGGGTAGTTCCAATTGAAGAAATTTTGCACACTGAGAGTCATCTCGCTTCACTCGGGCGAAGCTATGCCGCGATGGGTTTCCGTATAGGACCCCGCTCCAAATTCGTGCAGAAATGCCCAGGCTTGCAGATAAGTTTGACAGGAAAGTTACGAATAGTCCGTTCTACCGAACTGAAGCTGACCGTTATTCGTACGGTCGTTCCTGTCTCTGGGTAGTTGACAGCGATGATGACGACGATTTCATGCCGTCGTCAAAGGAAAGGAGGGTTGAAGCACTGAGCAAGAAGGCTGAAGCTTCGTCCAAGGGCAAAGGCAAGAAGGCAGAATCTTCGTCAAAGAGCAAGGGTGGCAGCACACGCACGGCGTAGGGTGGAGAAGTTTGTTAGTTGTTCATGATTGTTGTAATTTGTTCTACATGCATGTTTACTTGTTTCTTAGTCAATTATGTATCGGCGGTTCAAGAATGTTCTCTGTATAATTTATGTTGTCACTGTAATTTGCATGGTTTGTTTAATATCAATGCAGAAGCAAAAATTCCATCAACAGGGGCTGCAGTGCATTCAAGAATTGGAGCGCGTCTCCAGGACCCACCGCTGATCCAACGGCTCAGAAGCGCACGAAGGAAACACACGATCCGTGTGCTTCTTCCTGATCCAACCAGGAAGAAGCACACGGATCGTGTGTTTCCTTCCAGCGCTTGTGAGCTGTTCGATCAGCGGTGTGTTTCTTTCGATTGATCCAACGGCTCCCAAGCTCTCGAAGAAAACACACGATCCGCGTACTTATTCCTGATTGGCTAGCTGGAGGGAGTCACTCGGAGAGGCAGGTCTATATATAGCCCACCTCCTCAGACAGGTTACTCATTCACACAAAACATTCCAGCGTCACTCGGAGAGGCATCTTTGGGCAACCAGCGGCAAGACGTCTCTGATGACATGCGACCGTTCCAAACGGTTGCAGATCATCAGAGACGTCTTGCCAGACGGTTGCAAATCATCAGAGACGTCTTGCCGCTCCGTGGATCGAAGGCCGATTTGCAGGAGAAACCGTGTGTTTTGTTCTACCTTCGCCACCGAATCCAATGGCTGGATTTAGCCTACCTGCTGGCATGTTCCCTGGCATTATTGTGTTCGTCCTTGTTCACCGGCCAGCCATTGGAGCCACCTCCTGTAGGTCGGTGAATAAGGACAACACAACGACGCTGTTGGAAACACAAGCCCGCAGGTAGGTTGAATCCAGCCACTGGATTAGGGTGACGCAATGATGATTTGCCGAGGAGGTGGGAGTGGTGGTGGTGGAAGTGGTAGCTCACGGAGATAAGGTGGATGACTAACAATATCTTCGACCTGATCCAACGGCTCACCAGCGCTCGAAAGAAACACACCGCTGATCCAACGGCTCAGAAGCGCACGAAGGAAACACACGATCCGTGTGCTTCTTCCTGATTGGGCATACTACAGCTCAGAAGCCCATTTCTCACTATATATATGTAGTCATGGCCTCCATTGGCATAACACATCTAAACTGATATCTGATCCCTCATCACTCTCCCGTGGCGTCACCACCGCGTATGCCGTCCGCCATGCCAAGGTGCTGCCCTCTCCCTCCCCTACGTACCTAGGTTGCACGCACCTTAGTTGTTTGATCAAATTCCCCACTCATTTTTTCAGATCTCGGCGGGAATCGATGATGACCACCGGCCATTTGTTGGACACGGGCAGTGTCCGGGACTGGGCTCCGCCGGGCTGGCACTGGGAGGTGTCTTCCGGGACGCGTAGTTTGGTGAGGAATCCGGGTGACGTCGTCGACCCGGATCTTGTTTGGTGGCCGTCGCGTGGGCCAGCCTCGGTGCAGAGGCCGCCGGCCCCCGAGGTGGAGGTGCGTCGCCGTATCAGAGAGGAGGACGAGCACGTCCGTCGCTACCTGGTTAGGTTGGATACGCAAGCGGTGCATGACAATATGTGGTATACACTTCATAGGGATCCTCCTCATGTGAGTATTGCCCCAGTGATGGTTCCTTATCTTTGGGTGCAAGCCGCCGGCCGCTCAGCACCTCGCGGCTTAGGACCCGGCAAAAGTTAGTTACATTATTCGTGATGTATTATGGATTAAATAAAGATGTAGACTGGTGGCTATAAGCACATTCCTACTAGTGCAAGTTTGTTGTCATTCGTCTATGTACCCAAGTTTGTTGTCATTCGTCTATGTACCCAAGTTTGGTGTGATATTTTCTGATCCTAGAACGAAGAGGTAGTCTCTGATCCGAAGGATAAAGGGACCAGTGAGTCAAAAAAAAAATGACTGGCTACCCCCTTTCTTTAAAAAAAATAGAACATAATAGAAGAATTGAAAAAAAATTAAAAAATTAATTGATTTCTTTAAAAAAAGAAGCAAAACCATACGCCGACGGCTTTGCGTGGCTAGCTAAGCAAAAACGGCCCGAAAGCTTCGCGCGCCTTCACTCCAAAAATTCCCCAACTCCAAACCCTACCCGCGCCGCGGCGACCCAACCCTCCCCGCGCCGGCGACCCAATCCCTCCCCGCGCCGGCGACCTCCCCAATCTCTCCCCGCGCCGGCGACCTCCCCAATCCCTCCCCACTCGCCGCGCCGGCGTCCGTGCTCCGTGCTCGTGCGGGAAACAGAGAGAAACAGAGCAGGGTCAGCCGCCGGCCGCCGCCGCCCACTCGCCCCGCCGGCGCTGGTCCAGCCACTCCGCCGCAACTCCGCCCAGTCTCCCCTCCGGCCTCAGCCTCCCACTCGCCCCGCGACGCCGTCGTCGAGCGACCCCGCGTCGCCGTCTCCACTGCCCGGTTGCCCCCAAAGGTAAAAATGCCCCCTTTCCTGCTTTCCCAAATCTCTTATTTCTCTTAGATATACTAGTTTAGACTTAGATTGTTCTGTCTATGTTATTGTCGCCCCTAGAGCAGTGCGTGCTTCCGTCCGTTTGTTTTATTTCCTGTTCATATGAAATTCTCAATTGTTCACGATTAGATGATCTCTAAGATAAACCACGTAACCAATATCTAACACAAACAAGAGCAGTACTGCTCCTATTATGAAAATGAACCTCTATTCCATATTCATGGGTTTGCATGAATTCCTATTAAAAGTCTGTGATGCCGTGTTTTTTTATAGCGTTTGATTATGGTGTAGTATACAAATGCATTGCTAGCTGGATATGCATGTTTGTGCATGTTTGTGCATTTCTCATTTGTTTGCTAGCTGTAAATGTTTGTGTAGTTTCTAATAATTAGTAAAAGTGTAGCTTCTGCCTCAAATAAAGAGAAAGGAATTTAATTGCCTTGTTATTAAAAATGTGTTTTATACTTGCTTGCTTGTTACTGTTGTTTAGCATATATGGCATATGTTAGTACTGTTAGTGACCTATGTTAGTCATAGCACTTAAACATGTCATTTCTAGTTTTCTACATAGCCATAGCACTTAAACAATAACTACCACTCACACCTAAATGAGGATTCTAAACTTTGTGATCACTATAAGCATGTGCCGCTGCCAAAAAGGTGTGTTACAAAGGACAAGTATGTCATACCCTTAACTTAGTGTATCCAAACTATGATTGAATTAAAAGATGAGAATGGATTTGCTACCTATATATGAGGGTGCGTACCCACCCCTAGTAAAACATCGATGAAAGCCATATAAATCAACTTCTTGCTTGCTTTCCTAGTAAAAGTTGGTTTCTGTTGTACAAAAGTGGTTTCAAAAGTGGTACCCACCCCTAGTAAGACATGTCTTCATGTCTTTTAACATGCTTATTAATTGCATTGCGTCTTCATGCTTCTTAATTGGATCATGTCATTTATGCTTAAAACTTTACCCTTTCTCAATGCAGGTGATTGACCAAGATGAGCCAAGGCAAGGAATCATCGGCCTCCTTGTCGAAGAGGATGCGCCAGACGAAAGCTACTAAAAGTGGAAGACAACCTAATCCGAACCCGCGTTACCTGTCTGACAGTGGTGAGAGTAGAGGTGATGCAATTCTTAATTTGTTCATGTCTTTATGCTTAATTGTTCACCCTTTCTCAATGCAGGTGAGGGTGGAGATGCTGGACGAGGTGCAGGACGAGGACGAGGACGAGGGCGAGGTGGAGGACGAGGGCGAGGTGAGGGAGGACGAGGGCGAGGTGGGGGCGACGTGTCTTCGGACATACCCTCTGCGGGCTCCACGGACGTGGGGACGGGCCCCTCCACGGACTCGCAGGAGACGGGCCCCTCCACGGACGTGGGGACAGGCCCCTCCATGGACTTGGAGGCGAGGCCCTCCGCGCCGCCGAAGAAGCCAAGGATTCGAGGGGAATCCCAGGTCCCTGATGAGGACAAGGAACCTGCTACCGAGGAGGCGAAGATCCTCATTACGCCTAATGGGAAAGAGTAAGTGACTATATATACTAATTTTGAACATGGTAACTTCATTGTGGTCAGGACAATTTGACATGTAGTAATGTTTAATTATTGTGCAGCAACTGGATACATCCTGCGGGAGCCCGTGTGCCTAACACCCTGATTGGAGCTTTGATTAGGAAGTTTTGGCCCGGCTTGTACAGTACCATCCCCAACGGCGCGACGAAGCTAGCCACCCAGTGGGCAGACTATCAGGCCGCCAATTACGCGAGCGGCGGGAAATGTTCTGACGCCGTGATCAACAAGTTTTGGGTAAGTTGAACTATTAGAATTTGGTTCATACTTGATGTCCCCACCATGCTCTCACAATTTGTTTTTTGTGCATGATTAAAGAGGTTCTATAGGGTACTTCCTGAGCAGCGGGCCGATGCGGACAGGACTTTGGAGGGGGCTTGTAGGAAGTTGACACGACAGCAGTTCTACAATGCAAAGCATACCATCATCAATCATTTCAGTACTGAGACGTTACACAAGAAGGCGGTGAAGCATGATATTGTGGAGAACCCACTTGAGGTGACCGTAGATGACTACATTGCGGTAAGTAGATTGTTAATGAGATTACATGTTGCTGCTAGGTTGCAATTGCATTATCCGTTCTTCACATGAGTATTGTTTTTTCAGTTTAAGCCCTCATGGGCCTATGGCAAGGATGACGCGTGGAGGGCGTTGGTGTCTAGGTGGGCTGGGGAGGACCCCGAGTTCAAGGCCTTGAGCGAGCGAAACAAGTTAAACCGCGGGAGCGGGGGGACACATTGTGCGGGTGCCCGCAACCTTGATCGCTTCAAGGCAAAGCTGGTATATATATACATGAAACAATCTTCATTTATTTCCCCTCATGTTCCTACTTGATACGCATGACACTTCTTTGGCATTGCAGGAGGCCGATCTCGGGGAGCCTCTTACGGACATGCAAACATGGGAGAGGATGAAGATGAAGAAGCCCAATTTTGACGAGCCTCAGCCCTCGCAGCCCGATTACTTCGGCACTGCCAAGGAGGGGATAAAGGCATACGTCGAGACGTTCAGGGTATAAATCCGTTTGTGGACAACCCTCTTCGGCATGACACCGATGAGAGAGCGGTGGTCCTTGCCGGGAACGGTTGGGAGCATGGCCGTCCTCTCATGCTTAGTTCGGTACTCACGCGTACTCCTGAGTTGGGCCTCTCGCGTGTCAAGGCTACCCTCACCGCCGACGACCCTCCCGTCCTGCCTCGTCGGCCTTCCCGAGCTCGCCCCGATGTAAGTTTTTCTCAATTTCATTCTCTTTCCGACATTCGTTCCTAGCTAAGTGGCTAAGTTGACGAGATGCGTTCCCTTTTAAAACTGTAGGCTGATTTCGAGGCGGCCTTCGATGCCGCTTACGCGGACTATGAGAGACAGTATCAGTTGTGGGTACAGAAGAGCCAGGAGTATGAGGAGTGGAATGAGTTGAAGGATGCTGTAAGTTTCAACTTTTGTATTTGCAAAATATGACAAGTCCCATTTCCTCTAGTTTGAACCTTGTTTTTCTACAACTCCTGACATCTAAACTATCTTGTAGGCTACCGAGAAGTTTTTTGCCACTGGAGAGCGGGACGCGCTGCCTACGCGTCCACCTAGGCCGGGGATCCCGCCCGTCGGCCCAACGAGGGAGTCGGTCGCTCGCACATACAAGCAAACGACTCCGGTAAGTTATTTGCCAAAAAATTGTTACCGCCATGCTGTGCTTTCCAAGTTGCTAACTTGGACTCAAACATGTAGGGATCGAGTTGCTCGAGGAATGTACCCATTGATCCTGCTTTTGCCTCGCCGACTTCGACGCGCGCGCTCGTGGTGCATGGCACTGGTGGTGCCTCGCCGGGTTCGTCGCGTGAGACCACACAGTCCCGTGGCTCGCCGGATTCCCTGTGTGGTTCGACTGGCCCACGCGGTCGATCGCCTATTTTCACGCGGTCAGAGCTAGGTGGCTCGACCTCTCACGAGATGTAGGATTAGTTCGGGTGTTCCGGGTGTGAATTCGAACTATGTTTCTGTCATTTTGAGTTTGTATGAATGCTTGTATGAATTCGAATCATGTTTGTGTCATTTTGGATATATATGTGATGTTTCTGTCGTGTTTTATAATTTGTGCAATTTTAATTGTATTTAAAATGCGCCAGAAACCAGCAGCAACAAGCAGCTAAAATTGGAAATTATGGTCAAGTATACGCCGACGGCATTGCCGTCGGCGTAGAGCACTTCCCAGGCGCACAGGGTGCTGCCACGTCAGCTAAAATGGACCAAATGGTCGCGAATACGCCGACGGCTTTGCCGTCGGCGTATGCCACGTCCCAGACGCACCAGCTCGCTCCACGTGGCGCGCTAGGCCGACGGCGCTGCCGTCGGCGTATGGGTGGAGCAGACGGAGACGGACGGCTTCCGTTTTTGTGGGTCCCACAGCGGCTACGCCGACGGTTACGTATACGCCGACGGTTATTTGTATACGCCCACGGGCTGCTACGCTGACGGCGATACGCCGACGGCCGCCGTCGGCCTAGGCCTACGCCGACGGCAAACGCGCCTACGCCGACGGCTTCTGGCCGTCGGCGTATCGTGGGTTTCCCGTAGTGTGGTAACACGGAAGGCAGCCATTGTGCGTGACCCAGAGCCCATCAGCCTCATCCGATGGGCGCAGCAGCGGCTCTCTCGAGGGGACATTGAAGCTGTGGTGGACATGCGCATGCAAGGGGACTACGATGTCAACAGCGTGTGGAAGGCTGCAGAGATCGCTCTCAAGTGCACCGAGCTAGAGCCGCTACGGCGGCCTACTATGACCGAAGTGGTGGCACAGCTGCAGGAGTGCATCGAGCTCGAGGAGGACCGCACAGGTGTTAAAACAACCAATGAACTCTATACTGGAAGTGACACTAAGGTTGAGATGGATCAACAGAACTTTAAGAGGGCGCCGACAATGGACGAAGGTCCAGCCGCACGATGAAGACTTGTTCTTTGCCAATGTAGTTCTTCGTTCTCTTTGAAGTTGTTTGGATCTCTTGAAACACGTTCTTTATTTGCCAAGATTGCAGCTTATTTATCTTTATTTGAAGATAAAGACCACTGTATCTATGTATTTATCTTTATTTGAAGTTGTTTAATGTAAAGTTGAGGTGTTTAGTAATCTCTGACACTAGTGCAAAATTGTCTTCTAGTGGCGTGGCAAAAATGTTACTAGTGGCTATGATGTGGCACGTGACGGTATGACGCCACTGATAATTTTTACTACTGTTGTGCCACCGGCACGCCAAAGGCCTCGATTAGAAGGCTTCGTGCCGGAGAGGAAGCCTGGCCCGGCTCAACTTTGTGCTCCTGCCGGAAGCCCGGAACAGCTCGTAGCGTCTCGGGCAGCCCGTTTCCGGCGTTTGGATTGCGGTGAAAAGAAAAGATCCACGTTCAAGTGACAAGTTGTGATAAATTCACGTACGGCTCCTATACGTACGTGTCCTAAGCTGACTCTTTTTCTTGTTATAAGAAAAGTATATGCAGATCGATCGCTCCGTTCCTGGAACAAACAAACAAAATCTCGCCTCCTAGTATGCATGGTCACGCAGGGCGCCATGACTTCACGGAAACGCCGACAACAACAACAAGACACAAGTGCCGCGGCGCTGGGGACGTGGACGCTCCCGGCGGATCTCCTGCTCGAGATCGCCGGGCGCTCCGACCGCCGCGCCTTGATCCGTTTCGCCGCGACTAGCAAGCTGTTGCGCCATGACTTCCTCGCGGCGTTTATCCGCCGCGTCGACCACTCCTGCATCCTCGCCTTTCTCAACGGCAACAGGCCGCCCTTTACCCTTGTCCAACCGGCCACCCCCGCCGCCGAGTCCATCTGCACCGACCACCTCTTCCCCTTCTTTTCGCGCCACTCCCCCAACGAATACAGTGTCGTGACGTCCCGCCGCGGCCTCATTCTTCTCCGACGGTGGTACCACCGCGGGAGAAGGCCCAGTTCCGAGTTGTGCGTGTACGACCCAATGAGCGGTGCCAAGATCTTCCTCCCACGTCCACCTATTAATGAGATCGGCTCCATCATAACCGACCATCAATACATCCTGCTCACCGCCGCTGACGGCATTGCCGGCTCCTTCCAGCTGCTCGTCGCCGATTTCAACAGTTGGAGTATCAAGATCCGGACCGCCTCGTCATGTGGTACATGGAGGCTTATCATGAGCAATCGAAAATTTTCGTGGTTCTCGGTCAAAAGGTGTTGCAACCCCGCCATCCTCTACGGCGGCGTCATCCATTGGTTGGTGTCTCATGACAAGCCAATCAAAAGCTACGACTTGCGTAGACGGAAGCTGGGCTCGGTGAAGCTCCCGTCCACCAACTGCGAAGTCGACCAGCTCCACTTGGTGACATCATGTGATGGAAAACGGCTAAAGTTACTCGCAATTGAAGGGTTCAAGATGTCGGTGTGGCTACAATGTCCAATATCGTCAACAACAGGTGGCATTGGTTGGTCGTTGTGGACCGTGATTGACATGGAGGGGAAGCTACGATCTCTGCACCCAAATATCACCCTCAACGGTCCATATAAACCTGTCGTATTCGATGGCCCCCAGAAGAGGACTTGCGACGTGGTGTTGCTCAGTGTGTCTGGGGTAGGATATCATGTGAGTTATCACACCGTCACCGTGTTTAACCTGGAGACCAAAGACACTAGTAATATTGCACGTGCAATGCACGTTTAACACCAAATATAAAACCATGCTCGTCAACAAACGTTTCAAGTTCGGTGAACGTCTTCACATCCTTTATGATGTATAGAAAAATGCATTTCCTTTAGGTCCGATTGTATTTCAATGCACATCAAATCAATAAATATTTTCCGGAAAAGCATGGTGGTGCTTGCTCCATTCTAGCATGAACCCGCAGACCTAGAGTAGTAGTGATCCTAATTTAACTCGATTACACCATAAATACCAGTGATTCTTGAAGCTCAAAATTAGTTTGCATCAATTGACACTGCAAAAAGAAATTCTTTACATGAACGAAACGAAAGAGAGCCATAAGTTCTATACAATCATCAAATATTGTGTAAGTAAAAAAAATTAAAGCCTACAAATGTTTTTAACATAGGAAACGCCTAAAGATCACTTCTTCGTGATCAGAACCCCCGGCGTTGTTTCCTTCCTGTGCAACCTGCGACCTTGCTGTTAACACATTATTCAGGTCATTTTCTCTTAATTTTGAGGCTACTACATGTACTACTGCAGTAGAAGGGTATGGATTCAGTGTTGTCTAAAAATAAAAATGCATAAGAATGATTGTTTCTTGATCAAGGTTTGTCTAAACTCTAATGTCTATCCAGCTGTTTGAGTAGTTGAGTGAAAAAAAGGTCAACCTTTCTTCCATCCTTCCTAACTCCTCGAGCTTGTTTTCTATCGAGAATTAAGGACAAAATTTTGTAATCATCATGTGTAGCCAGTGATGATAATTAGATATGTAGTCAGAAAGTATGCAAGTAGAAAGGGCAAAGACTAATAGTTAGTATCATGATGAAAGTAATTCTCATCTATAGGAAAACATCCTCCATAGTTATTGTCATCCTGAACTTGTCCAGGGGTAAATAAGTCATCTAAGTAGAACATATGTAAAATTACATACCTTAATGTGCAACAATACAGGGTAGATGAATGATTCAGATTATGCATAAAAACAAGATGCTTCCTGATGAAATAGATGAATGATTCAGAGAACAAATGTAAAGTGGTGCGACAGCCATGACTCTATCGATACAATCATAATTAGATTCACCTGAAAAAATTACACAAGAGTAATCTGGAATTGTTATGCAGCTGCACATGTATTGATCTGTAAGAACTAAGAACATAGTGGAAGCATAACCATATAATTAAGGTCATAACTCAATTGGGGAACATAGCAAAATAAAATCATCAGGCGTTCATAGCTCAAGAAATCCATCACAATTTGCATCCTGGGAAAATAAAACTAAAAATAATAAAAAAATGAAGCTGTTACCATCAGCCGTTCAACACCTGATTATCTGATTTCACCAAGAACTTGAGGCCCTTTTCTTTCCTTTGGTTTGGTTATGGGCGTCGTTGTTCTCTCCTACTACAGGCATGAAATCATTGTTATGGCTATACGTTGCTTCCTATTTCACTCCTCCATATGGATACAGAATAATCTTGCCTCTCCATCCTCCCTCTCAATTGATGAAGAGTGAGGCACGATCCAATGGGCGATGTCGTGTCCGCTGTGCAGCAGCAGCAGCAGTCGCTAGTTGCTCCAATATTCCTCCCCACCTATCCTCCGCATATCCGCCCTACTTTTCTTCGCACGATGGCAGCCTGCTCCCTCGATCTCCACTCTTTCCTCAATCTGGATGAAGCTATCAATTGTTAGGCACAGAAAAATAGCAACTCAAATTGAAGTTCATTCACCTGCTTTCGCGGAGAATGGAAGTTGGGCATCCCAAAGTCGAGAGGCGGCCGAACTGCGGCATCCCAGCGTGTCAGAAGGGTATCGGCGCGGCGGCCGGCGTGAGGGTATCATCAGTTCTGTCGGCAGAGGAGGAAGAACATCCACCCAGACTATCTTGTGGCTTGGTAGTGACGGGCATCCACAAAGACGGAGGAAGCAGCAGAGATCCAGGGGTGGGGGAGGCGGCTGGGAACTCCTGGCATTCAGAGGAGAAGGGCAGGGGCGACGGGATTTGCGGTTTGCGTGATGTGTGGGAGCCTGCGAGGCGACGGGATTTCCGGCGTGGATGGTAATCAGCGTGCGATTTGCGGGACGTCGCGTCGGACAGTGTTTTACCGCTAAACACGGATTAGATCTAAACCGTTGAATACATTGTTAGACGGTCAAGATTGATTGGATCCACACCCTCTCGTCTTTTTAGATTAGTGGTGATGCATATTCAAGAGCGTAGATTAGGATCAGCCTTGTTGGAGATTGACCTAGCATTTCGTGTTAGCGCTAAAACTACTGGTGGGTCACCACTCCACAAGAACCCAAGACCCAAGAGGTTATGCAAGCCCAACCCACGAGTCACCGGTGCAGACTGGACAACGTGAGCTATACAAGCAGACGCGTGATCAAGGAGGAGGGTATCGAAGATCAATCATGGCAGCGAACTCACAGCGTCTACCTACTCCTATCTGGCTCTAACCCCCTCCCTTGTTCTTGCTATTTCCCTTTTGTACTGTTGTGCTTGTATCGAAGATCTATCGTTGTACTCTGAACTTCAATACTACGAGTGTCTGGCATGCAATCGATGGGTTTATCAGCTGTATAAAACTAAACAATCCCCTTTGTTGAAGTGATCCGGTACCAACAGAAACCACAAAATAATGCGCGCGCCCAAACAGAGGCCCAACCACAAGAAATATAGCTAAGTAATTAACGCAAAGCATACAATTCCGGAGCTACAAGAATATACAGCAGCAAACAACCAATCCCAAGCACCACCTAGTCAGCCCTCTCCACGCCAAAATCCATCACAGCCAACAGTCTAGCAGCAGCAGCAGCAGCAGCAGCGCCCGCTTAAAATTCAAATCATGCGATTGTCATGGCAGATCACTTGTACCCGCCGCCGACTCAGGGAGAGGACTGCCAGCTTCCCGTCCAGCTCATGTACATGCCAAGGTGCAACCTAGTCGGCTACACACTGCACAAGTTAAATTCGGAGCCAAAATAATACTTCCTCCGTCCAAAAATAAGTGACTTAGATTTGTCAAAAAGTGGATGTATATAGAGTAGTAGTTTGTACTCAAATATTCATAAACTGTTGCGAATACGGCAACATGTCAAGCTCGTAGAAGGCCCCTTGGACATCTCACGTAGACAACGGTCGTGGCTATACACAACTCATCTTCTAATGCATATCCCTGTGTAAGTCTCATGATATTAATCTCCCTCTCTAGAGACCTTCTCGGAAAGCTCTTTGACATTGATCCCTTTATTTTTATTATTTGTCATTTTCTTTTCCTTTTTCATTTCGTTTCTGTTTTCCTTTGCCCTTCTCTTCATCTCAACCTTGCCTTTAGAATTTCCTTTTCCTAGAACGACTTTCAAGTCCTTAACCTGATTGTGGATCTCCGTCCCGCTAAAAGCCCTTGGAGCTCATTCTTTCGAAACAATCTAACTGAACTGAATTCACATCTATAATTAGTATCTCTTTTGTTATGTCCCTACATAAAAGAAGGGACCCTCTAATTTACAGCTTGTTGTAAATCAGTTCGCGCATAGACACTTTTTTCGTCTAGTACGTTTCTCCACGTCTCCTTGTTTCTTTTTCTTTATTTACCTGGATAGCGAATCTGGGTTTTGGGCTGGGAAAGTCCATGAAACACAGAAAATAGTCATGTGCCACGAGTAAGCAAACATCCAAAATTCATTAAAATCCTCCTCTCTGGCGACAGGAGGGCGAAAACCCTAGCCCCAGCCGCCACCCACCTCCACCCCGCCGCCACCCACCTCGCCGTCCCCGGAGGCAGCCGCCGGCAAGGCCCACGCGGAGCTGGTGAAGGGGGCGTCGGAGATCTTCCGCTCGCGGTGCCTGGTCGCAGCTCAGAGGAGGCGACTGCTCCGGGCCCCCGCCGCCTCTCCCCGTGCTCGGAACTCCGGCAACGTCTCCAGCATCCCCGCGCCGTCGTCCCTCGGCGTCCCGCGTCCACGTGCCCTCTTTCGCGTCCCCGCGAGCTCGCCTCCGCCCCCTACGTGCTCGCGCCGCCGCTGAAGGAAGCTGTCGGGCCTTCTCGCATGGCCGACGGCGGCGGCCGAGCGTCTTCTCATCCTGGGTGGTGGCCTGCCGTCTTGTGGTGGGTCGTCGTGGTCCCGCCGGCGGCGGCCTGAGGCACGGGCCCGATCTGGGCCTAAGATGGGCCGGGCGGGCCGGAAGCACCTCTCCTTGCGCTCCTCCCTCGTCATCTGCGCTGGTGTTGTTCCGGTCGCCGCGACCCCGTCGTCTCGACGTGCAGCTTCCCCCCGCGGGCCCTCTGCTCCACTCTGTTCTTGCTGTAGGGGTGGTGAGGTCGTCCCGATGCGCTGCTGGTGCTCCGGGAGAAATCCCTGATCCCGGCCTTCGCGGCCCTCGTGGATCAAGTGATGGCGTCGCCTCCGCTTCGTTCTTCCTCCTTTGAGGCATCACTTTCGAGCATGTCATGCGTCGGGAGACATTGCCCATCGCCTCCCCGTCGGACCTTTGGCTCGTTTCCTTGCGATTGGGCAGCGGTCATGGTGACCCAACAGAGCTTCCAGGATGTCATGGGGTGGCCTCGGCATGCGTCGCCCTTCGACCACGGGGTCGGCACACCGGTGTCGTCGCCCCAGTCTCGGCTATCCGACGCCCTTCGACTGTGTTGGTCTCGGCGGCGCACCGCCATTCGGCTATTCGACGCCCCTGTCTCGGCTATCCGACGCCCTTCGACACTGGTGTCGCACGGACTCGGCTATCCGACGCCCTTCGACCGTGCTGCGATGTCCCTGGTGTGCTCTTGTTTGGTGTCCACATATTCTACTACCTAGCCCAACGGGCTACCTGCTTTCGGTGCTGAGGTTCTCACCGGAGATCCTCCTCTGGCGGCTTGCTAGGTGTTGGCCTCACGGGGGTTTCGGTTGGCTCTGTTTTGCCAACCTCCCCCTCCCATAGTGTTTCTAGTATTCTTTTTTCTTGTATTTTTATTGTCTTCTCTTCCCCTGTATCCCCCGTAATCTCTCTATCTGTTGTAAGAACATGGCCCGCCAGGCTACCTTCGAGTGAATGCAACAAGCGGTGGGGAGTTCTCTCCCCCGTCAATCTCGAAAAAAAAATCATTAAAAAACACATATCTATGTGTTTGTAGGTTTATGGTTACTCTAGTTTAAGATTCCACGCGTTGCAGCGGAAATCTCTTTCAAAGAATATTTTGTAAATGAAATCGGTAGAAACATTTGAAATATTCAGTTGTTAAGATTTCGTGGATCACAATAAGACAATAAATTTAATACGTGTGAAATTTTTGAATATTTGAGGACTAAATATTAGTGACGTGGATAATTATATGGTTAAAAAAATGACATGTATAGGTTGCATGAAAGATGTACTATTATTAATTATTGTCAGTGGAGATGATTTGGACAATTGATTGGCTAAAATAGTGGTTGATGTGGATAGCTTGCATGTTAAGATAGAAAATTAATTAATGCACTTTGTGGGGATCTTAAGATCAGTTGCTACTCTGTTTTCTAGTAGGCATACAAAAGAGGTTCAGATGAAGAGAACAGAAGGACCCCTACGGTACTGGATGGTTGCGTGGTCCCAAACACCATAGCCACACAACATTTCATGGAAAAAACGTAGTGATGGTACGTGGTTGTTTTTCTTCTTGTTTTTTAACTGGTCGAAATTGTTGGGGACTAAAAACAATTCATGTGCGAGACAATATGGGGGTGGTGGTTCGTTTTTTTGCCAAAAAACTGGGAAACTCTACGCAAATGAGAAATTGTCTATCTATTAGCTCGGCAACTGAAGCAGTTTATTGTGTTTTTCTGGTGAACCTTACTGTATTATTGCCTGAACTAATCATGAACTAATTAATTAAATAAGTCAGGGCCGCCGCTTATTGGAACCTACTACAAAATTAGTATAGCGTGTACCATACCCGACAGAGAAATTTCTAATTTTTTGAGAGAGAAATTGTATTTTTTGTTCAATTGAAAAGTTGAGTGAGATTCCCGCGCATTTTTCTCCACAATACGAAGAGCACGGTTGTTTTACTTAAGCAGTGTACAAACCCCCATGGCCACGCTCTTGAAATCTTTTAAGGCCATGGTCCAACACCATACAACAATTCTCTCCAAACACCATACAGGAATTCTCTTCTTACACCTCAAACATTTCCCTTCATGGGATGTGGAAATATCTAAAGAAGATGGATAGGAGAGAGAACAAGCACCATGCATTTTTTGTGCTCTCGTTGTGACGGCCGTCAACTATTTCCGTTTGCATTATACATCATCTTGTGCTCTCTATAGTGCATCCAATGGTTAGATGTGGGTGCACCACTACCCCCATGGCACCCCACTATTTCCCCTTACTTGAATATACTAATTAAACATGTATCTTTTGTGGCCCCATACGTGAGCGAGCCTACCACGCCTTGTCTGGCTCTATTTCTCTTCAGAATATATATTTTTTGGCACTATCGGTTAAAATGGTTCTTTGTGTGTGCGACACAGGGTAAGCTGATGAACTGGCCAACTTAACTGATTGCATCATGCGCTCGAATTGGCATGTCCTCTAACTAAAGACCGACACAACAATGTATCCCGATTAAAAAAGAAACTGAAGATCGAAACACTTATTTGTTTATCCTCTGCAAAAACTAATTTTGACTTATTCACCCGTTGCAACGCACGGACATTGTGCTAGTACTAGTAGTAAGCTGACTAGTACTAAACGTACAAGTTTGAAAGTCAAAGAGAGAGATTGACACAATTTGCTATAGAGAAAATACGCGGACATAAATCGGCCATGGCCCATAAAACCTGAAAGGTACACGGCCCACAGACGATACAGAGTAGGTAAGCGGCGGCAAATCCTATTTGATGACCAGGTCGATGCCTATTACCTCTCGCACACCCCCGCTGCAGTACCGCGTATGTTTGGGCCTGGCCCATTTACTACGCCGAGCTCATTCGCCAGCTTTGCACTGTTTTCCTCTAACCATTCCTGTACACGTTGATTTTTCTTCTTCTTCTTTCCTGTTTGTCTAAACAAAAACAAACCAGCAATTCCTGTCACGTTTCTGCACCGTTTTTGTCAAAGTTTATAGCGGCTTTTCTTTTCCTTTTCTTCTCCATATTTTTCTTCTTCCTTTTTAATGCTATATGCTTCTTATTTTCTTCTCTTTCTCCTTTTCTTTTTTTCTATTTATTTTTATAGTCTTTTCTGTTTCATGGTTTACAAAGTTCATTTTTAGGAAAAAAATAGGTTCGTATTTTAGAAAAAAACTCACGTTTTAACAAATATTATTTTAATTTTCATTTTTTGAAAAACTTCTGAATTTATAAATGTTCATATTTGAAAATTGTGCATATTAATAAATTGTTCAGATTTCAAAATTGTTCATATTTCAAAGATCGTTCAAAAATAATTTTCGTTCATAGAGGTTTTTCTCTTCACTTTTCAAAAATCGTTCAAAAATAATTTTCTCTCATAGACTTTTTTCCGTTCACTTTTTAAATTCGTTCAAAAATCGATTTCGTTCACTGATACGTCTAAAACGTATCTATAATTTTTGATGATCCATGCTGTTATTATACCTTGTGCTACATGTTTTATATACATTTTATGTCATTTTTATGCATTTTCTGGGACTAACCTATTAACAAGATGCCGAAGCGCCACTTCCTGTTTTCTGCTGTTTTTCTCTTTCAGAAAAGCTAGTCGGGAATATTCTCGGAATTGGACGAAACTGAACGTGCGTGGATATTTAATAGAAGACTCCAGAAGACCGAAGGGCAACAGCTGGAGGCCGAGGAGCCGGCCACGCCAGGGCCCGGCGCGGCCCCACCTACCAGGCGCGCCGGGGGGTGGCGTGGGCCCCTCGGGCGTCTCCAGCCGCCGCCCCTTCGCCTATATATTCCTAATTTTAGGGTATTTGCGAAGACCCGATCATTCTTCCACAAAAAGTCCAGAGGCCGCCGCCGTCGTCGACCCTAGATCGGGAGGGTTCTGAATCTCTTCCCGGCACCCTGCCGGAGAGGGGAATCATCACCGGAGGACTCTACATCGCCATGCCATCCTCCGGAGTGATGCGTGAGAAGTTCATCCTTGGACTACGGGTCCATAGTAGTAGCTAGATGGTTATCTCTCCACCTTGTGCTATCATGTTTAGATCTCGTGAGCTGCCCTACATGATCAAGATCATCGTTATGTAATGCTGCATGTTGTGTTTGCTGTGATCCGATGGATATTGATACTATGATACAAGTTGTTTATTGAATTCATGTCTATGTTATTTATGTTCTTGCATGCTCTCCGTTAATAGTAGATGCTTTGGCCAAGTAGATGCTTGTGACTCCAAGAGAGAGTATTTATGCTCGATAGTGGGTTCATGCCTCCGGAAAGCCTGGGCTCGAGTTGACAGAAACGACTAAGGATGCGGATGTGCTGCTTCCACTAGGGAACCCAATGACGCACTTGTCTACGTGACGTTTGCGTTATTTACATTACACACTTTACTTAATGCAATGATTTGTTGCTTGCAACTTAATACTGGATGTGATGCGGATGCTGATCGGAAGGTGGATTATTTAGGCATAGATGCGCTGGAAAGCAAGTCTGTGTACTTTGTTGTAATGCCCTGATTAAATACCATAGTGAACACCTTGTCATACTAGTAATTTTGCACGCGCAATGCGCGTCTAAGTTTTATGCCCTCGTAAAACTGGTTTGTGGTAATGTCCAATTTATGACTGTATTTTTTTAATCCAAAGTTAAAACATCACATATCATCGCCATGATATTTCTTCTGTAAAATCGCTGCATTAGTTTTCACACTCCTACCCTCCAATAATATCCAAATTGATTGCCGCTATTATGGCAAATTACTGTCAGTTTCCAAAATAACAACACGGGTATGCAAAGTTGGACGTTTTAATTCCTCTCAAAATCAGCGCCCCTAATCAATTCTCTGAATTACTCCCCTATTAACTCGGTTGTTGATTTGGCAAGAAAGTAAGTGCTCGTTGGATCTAGCGTTAGACTTTCCAAAAGAATGAAGGCTGACAATGTGTTTTAGCGGTGACTGGGTCCGTTGGATCTAGCGTTAGACGGCCAAGATTGTTTGGATCCCCACGCTCTGTGCCTTTTTATATTAGTGGTGATATTGCATTGTTATGCACTCTTTATTTGTCAATTGCCCAGCTGTAATTTGTTTACCCAGCATGCTAGTATTTTATTTATGGAGAGATACCACTAGTGAACTGTGGACCCCGGTCAAATTTTCCTCATACTGTTAAACCGTCTACTGCAATCATTGTTCTCTTGTTCGCTGCAATCATCACTGTTTTCCACTCGATACGTTTAACCACTTTGTTTTCAGCAAGACCGGAGAGATTGACAACCTCTCTGTTCCGTTGGGACAATGTAGTGTGCTGAGTTGTGTGCAGGTTCCACGTCAGTTGCACCGCTGACAACCTTCTGAAGATCTCCGTGTCCTACTGGTTCGATAACCTTGGTTTTGTTACAAGGGAAACTTGCTGCTGGACTGCTTCACACCTTCCTCTTGGGGTTCTCCAACGGACGTGTGATTACACGCCATCAAAGCATTTTTCTGGCGCCGTTGCCGAGGACATTCTGGAATCTCCAGATAGGGGAGTCTCTCACTTCCCAGCATTTTACTTTGTTTTTGTCTTGCTTGTTTTATTTTTGTTTTGTTTTGTTAGTTCTCAAACCCAAAAACACACAAAAAAAAATTCCTGCATATTAGTTTATTTCGGTTTGTTTTAGTTTTGTTAAAATGAGTACTCCTGAGAACACTAAGTTGTGTGACTACACTAGCACCAACAACAATGATTTCATATGCACACCCATTGCTCCACCTGCCACTACAGCAGAGTTTTATGAAATTAAGCCTGCATTGTTAAATCTTGTCATGAAAGAGCAATTTTCTGGTGTTAGTTCTGATGATGCTGCTGCTCACCTTAATAATTTTGTTGAGCTATGTGATATGCAAAATTATAAAGAAGTAGAGGGTTATGTTATTAAACTGAAATTATTTCCTTTCTCCTTGAGAGGAAGAGCTAAAAAATGGTTGCTATCTTTGCCTAAAAATAGTATTGATTCTTGGACTAAATGCAAAGATGCTTTCATTGGAAAATATTATCCTCCTGCTAAAATCATATCTTTGAGAAGTGGCATCATGAACTTTAAGCAATTTGATAATGAGCATGTTGCTCAAGCTTGGGAAAGAATGAAATCATTGGTAAAGAATTGCCCACTCATGGACTGACTACTTGGATGATCATCCAAACCTTCTATGCATTACTAAATTTTTCTTCAAGGAATTTATTGGATTCATCTGCTGGAGGAAACTTTATGTCCATCACTTTGGGGGCTGCAATAAAGCTTCTTGATGATATGATGGTGAATTATTCTGAATGGCACACCGAAAGGGCTCCAACTGGTAAGAAGGTAAATTCTGTTGAGAAAATTTCCTCGTTGAGTGATAAGGTTCATGCCATTATGTCTATGCTTTCGGGTGGTCATGCTCCTATTGATCCAAATAATGTTCCTTTGGCTTCTTTGGTTTCTAATGAAAAGAATGTTGATGTGGATTTCATTAAAAATAATAACTTCAACAACAATGCTTATAGGAACAATTTTGGTAACAACAATTATAGGCCCTATCCTTCTAATAGTGGCAATGCTTATGGTAATTCCTATGGTAATTCCTACAACAACAACAAGAGTGTGCCCTCTGATCTTGAAGTCATGCTTAAGGATTTTATTAGCACACAAAATACTTTTAACAAAAATGTTGAGGAAAAGCTTGAAAATTTTGATATTCTTGCTGCTAAGGTTGATAGTCTTGTGCATGAAGTTGATTTCTTGAAAATTAAGGTGCTGCCTCATGATACTAAAGAGACTAAACCTATTAATGCTATACAAGCTAGAATTGATAACAACATAAAAATGCTAGCCGAATTGCATAAAAGATGGGAAAGAGAGGAAAAAGAAGCTGAACTTGCCAAGCAAAATAATATTGCTAGAGTTTGCACTATCTTTACTACTGAAAATAGTGGTACCTCAAGTGCTAGCAACCCTCCTACTATAAATGGCAAGATAATTGGTGTTGGAAATGTCTCCACTTCTTTAGCAAAAAGCCCCAAACTATCTGATAGCACTAGAATCATTCCTGATAAAAGTGCTGAAATTTTTAAGAGTGGAGTAGATAATGGTCCCATCGCTTTTGATAATAATAACTTTGATTTTGATGGATGTAATATAACTGAAGTCATTATGTTCTTGCAAAAGCTAGCTAAGTGTCCTAAGGCTAGTGAAATAAATTTGGCTTTCACTAAACATATCACAAATGCACTCATGCTTGCTAGGGAAGAGAAATTAAAACGCGAAGCTTCTATCCCTAGGAAGTTAGATGATGGATGGGAACCCATTATTAAAATGAAAGTGAATGATTTTGATTGTAATGCTTTGTGTGATCTTGGTGCTGGTATTTCGGTTATGCCTAAAAAGTTTTATGATATGCTTGATCTTGCACCATTGGAAAAATGTTATTTGGATGTTCACATGGCTGATTCTTCTATGAAGAAACCTTTAGGGAAAGTTGATAATGTTCTCATTATGGTTAATAATAACCTTGTCCCTGTTGATTTTGTGGTTATGAATATTGAATGCAATCCTTCTTGTCCTGTTATTTTGGGAAGACCTTTTCTTAGAACGTTGGTGATGTTATTGATATGAAAGAGGGGAATATAAAATTTCAATTCCCACTCAAGAAAGGTATGGAACACTTCCCTAGGAAGAGGATGAAGCTCCCTTTTGATACTATTGTTAGGGCAAGTTATGATATTGATGTTTCCGTTCTTGAAAATACTTGATTCCCTACTTGTGCCTAGCTACAAGGCGTTAAAGAAAAGCGCTGAATGGGAGGCAACCCATTATTTTTATTTCCTGTTATTTTTGTTTTGTTTTTGAGTCAAGATGCTTGTCTACTTCTGTAGCATCATCTTTGTATCTTTTATTTGCTTTTTGTTGTGCCGAGGAAAGTCTCTAATGACAAGATGGCACCATATTTGGATTACTGCGCAGAAACAGATTTTTGAGCGTCACCGTTTATTCCGTGTCAAATCACAGAAAAATCATTTTGATCTAAAAAGTTTTGTGCATGTTCCTGGTGTTAGTAGCTATCTTTCGTTAGACTAAAGTTTTTCGATTTGAGCAACGTAAGTGTCCCGAAAAAATTCATCTTTACTGGCTGTTCCGTTTTTGACAGATTCTGTCTTTATTTTGCATTCTCTCTTTTACGAGTGTTGAGTGGTTTCTTTCTGATCAAAAGAGCTCCACTTAAAGCTAATAACAGTAGCTAATGTTTGGGCTTGATTGCTTATGAATTTTTGTCCCTAAGGAACAGCAAGAGATTATTTGTTTTGATGCACTAACCCCGCTAATGAGAAACATATCAAGTTTTAGTGTGAAGAAAGTTTTCAAGTGTTAAGAGAGGAGGATGATACCAAATGATAAAGAAGAGTGAAAAGCTTAAGCTTGGGGAAGCTCCCCTGGATCTTCCCAATATTTTCAAGAAGACTCAAGCGTCTAAGCTTGGGGATGCCCAAGGCATCCCCTTCTTCATAAACAAACAATCAGGCATCTCTAGTAAGACTATATTTAATTCCTTCACATTATGTGTACTTTCCTTGGAGCGTAAGTGTGTTTTGTTTGCTGCTCTAATAAAGTTGGATCCTAGTATTTCTTCTGTGGGAGAGAGACACGCTCCGCTTGTTCGTTCGAATACTCCTGTGCTTCGCTTATATTTGTAGAGTATTCTTGTTAGCTGCTGCTAGAACTTTTAGCTCTCTGTTTTCATGTATCTCTTATTAAGAGCTATTAGTTTCTTTTATAGAAAGTACTCTCTTGCTTCACTTATATCTGTTTGGAGAGTTGTCAAATAAGTTGATTGGTGTTTGGTTGGAACAGAAAATGCTGCATGTAGTAGTGGTAGTCTTGTAGATCACTGTCTTGAGTAATTTGATACTTGTCAATTGTTTTGAGTTACCAAGTAAGTAATGTCTAGACTCGTGCATCATGTAAGCAATGGTTATTAGTGGAGAACTACCGTAAAGCTTTTTTGTTATTTCGGTTTGTATAATTGGTAGCTCCGGTATTTTCTTATAAAGGTTTTGTTTGACAAGGGAGACAATGTAGGGTCTTGTGGTTTTTCAAGCATGTCTTTATATGGTTTCCTGCTGTACCGGGTTGATGGTGGTGTTTGCATAAATAATCTTGCTAGTCTAAACTCTGTACTAAGCGGGAATGCTGCTTGTGCATCCAAATCCTTGAACCAAATTCTTGCCATCTGTGTCCACCATAACTACCTATTATGTGGTATTTCGCCGCCACTCCAAGTAAATTTTTCATGTGCTACCTTTAAACTATTCAAAACTTGTACACTCCCTTTTTGTGTCACTGTTTACCAGCTCATGAGGACATGGGTAGACGGTCTTTACTTCGCTTGTTGGTTGGACTTTACACACCTGGACTAGTGGCATATACATCCGCTTAACCAAATTATTCGCTTTACTGTATTGTCTATTTGCCAGTCGTTGACCATTAACATACACACCTACCCCCTTAAAAACTAGATACTCCTCCATGGTATGTGATTGTTAGCAGGCACCCGAGGATTCGGTTAGCCATGGTTTGTGTATGCAAAGGTTGGAAGGAGTATCTCAATATTTTTATGCTCTCTATATGTTGTTCAAAACTTAAAAAAAGCTTTAGCACATGATTTAATCCCTGCTTCCCTCTGCGAAGGGCCTTTCTTTTACTTTATTGTTGAGTCAGTTTCCAATTTCTTTCTATCTCACAAGTGAACACTAGTGTCAACTTTGGTGCAACAGCTATTATATAACTATGTGTTTGACTGATTACAATTCTTTGCCTTGACATTATCCATGAGATAAATACGTTAAAGTTGAAGTCAGTGCTGAAACTAATCTTCCTCTGTGTTGGGCAAATGCTTTTATTGAGAACCTATTGGTTTGTGAGCTAACTCTTATGCGAATTGAGTACCATCTTTGCCTCCAAAGTACTATCCATGAAAGTTTGCGCTTGTATGATGTATTGGCTTATTCCTTGTTTACTTGTTAGCAAACTATAGACCATTGACTTGGATCACTTCATTCAGTTCATGTGCTTTACATTACTATTTGATCAAGATTGTGCTAGTAGCATGTCTCCTTAAAAATTATTGTTGTTTTTATCGTTTACCTACTCGAGGACGAGCAGGAACTAAGCTTGGGGATGCTTGATATGTCTAAAACGTATCTATAATTTTTGATGATCCATGCTGTTATTATACCTTGTGCTACATGTTTTATATACACTTTTTGTCATTTTTTATGCATTTTCTGGGACTAACCTATTAACAAGATGCCGAAGCGCCAGTTTCTGTTTTCTGCTGTTTTTCTCTTTCAGAAAAGCTAGTCGGGAAATATTCTCGAAATTGGACGAAACTGAACGTGCGCGGATATTTTAATAGAAGACTCCAGAAGACCGAAGGGCAACAGCTGGAGGCCGAGGAGGCGGCCACGCCAGGGCCCGGCGCAGACCCACCTACCAGGCGCGCCGGGGGGTGGAGTGGGCCCCTCGGGCATGTCCAGCCCAGGGTTCTGGATTTCGGCCCGAAAAAACGAAATTTCGACGAAATCCGGCCATTTCGTCCAGGCCCGGTAAATATGTTAGCCGGCCAAATTATTTCGGCCCAGTTTGAATTTTTGGCCCGACACAGCATACGGCCCAACAAGAAATACGCGTCCAGTGACATAAAACGTCGGGACATATGTGCAAACCCTAGAAACAATCAAAATCCCCCCACGTCTACTGTTTGTGCGGCGGCGCCGTCCACCGATGTCCTCGACTGCTCTCGACGCCTCCTCCTAGAGCGCATGGCCGGCTAGCTACATGGCGCTGCCCACGACGAGCGCGGCCGCGGCGAGGCCATCGGCCAACGGACGTGAGCGCGGCGGCGCAGCTGGCTAGGCAGAAGGATTCTTGGCATCGGAGTGTCCCTTCCGTTCGCTGTCTTGCACTATCCGGCCGGCCGGCCGGCCGGAACGAGACCAGAGGTCCAGGTGCGCGTGCCTGGGAATCGTGTATGTACTGAAGTTTAACCAACTGGAGCAATCGTGTGTGTATAAGCAATCAAGAGGATCGTTGATGTTCTGTTTTATCCAGTTTATTTTCTTTGCTGCAGTATTTTAATTTTCCTGTACAATTTCGCTCATTTTCGTTCAATTTTCGCTCAATTTTCGTTAATAAATTCAAATTTTGGATTGATCATTTCGTCCGAGATTTTCCGAAAAAAAATCCGAAAAGCCGAATTTCGCCCATTTCGCTCAGGGACGGTAAATTTTTTAAACCGAAATCCAAAACCTTGGTCCAGCCGCCGCCCCTTCGCCTATATTCCTAATTTTAGGGTATTTGCAAAGACCCGATCATTCTTCCACAAAAAGTCCAGAGGCCGCCGCCGTCGTTGACCCTAGATCGGGAGGGTTCTGAATCTCTTCCCGGCACCCTGCCGGAGAGGGGAATCATCACCGGAGGACTCTACATCGCCATGCCGTCCTCCGGAGTGATGCGTGAGTAGTTCATACTTGGACTATGGGTCCATAGCTGTAGCTAGATGGTTATCTCTCCACCTTGTGCTATCATGTTTAGATCTTGTGAGCTGCCCTACATGATCAAGATCATCGTTATGTAATGCTGCATGTTGTGTTTGCTGGGATCCGATGGATATTGATACTATGATACAAGTTGTTTATTGAATTCATGTCTATGTTATTTATGTTCTTGCATGCTCTCCGTTGCTAGTAGATGCTTTGGCCAATTAGATGCTTGTGACTCCAAGAGGGAGTATTTATGCTCGATAGTGGGTTCATGCCTCCGGAAAGCCTAGGCTCGAGTTGACAGAAACGACTAAGGATGCGGATGTGCTGTTGCCACTAGGGACAACCCAATGACGCACTTGTCGACGTGACGTTTGCGTTATTTACATTACACACTTTACTTAATGCAATGATCTATTGCTTGCAACTTAATACTGGATGTGATGCGGATGCTGATTGGAAGGTGGATTATTTAGGCATAAATGCGCTGGAAAGCAAGTCTGTGTACTTTGTTGTAATGCCCTGATTAAATACCATAGTGAACACCTTGTCATATATTGCATTGTTATGCACTCTTTATTTGTCAATTGCCCAGCTGTAATTTGTTTACCCAGCATGCTAGTAATTTATTTATGGAGAGATACCACTAGTGAACTGTGGACCCCGGTCCAATTTTCCTCATACTGTTAAACCGTCTACTGCAATCATTGTTCTCTTGTTCGCTGCAATCATCACTATTTTCCACTCGATACATTTAACCACTTTGTTTTCAGCAAGACTGGAGATATTGACAACCTCTCTGTTCCGTTGGGACAAAGTAGTGTGCTGAGTTGTGTGCAGGTTCCACGTCAGTTGCGCCGCTGAGAACCTTCTGAAGATCTCCGTATCCTACTGGTTCGATAACCTTGGTTTTCTTTCAAGGGAAACTTGCTGCTGCACTGCTTCACACCTTCCTCTTGGGGTTCTCCAACGGACGTCTGATTACACGCCATCATTCACCGGCCTTTTTTGGTTCGCTTTCAAAATCGTTCCAAATAGTTTCCGTTCATCGTTCACCATATCTCGTTCAACGGGGTTTCCAAAAATCGTCCAAGAGTTAAATTCCGTTCAAGACCATATCTCGTTCAACGGGGTTTCCGAAAAATCGTTCAAGAGTAAAATTCCGTTCAACGACCAGATTCGTTCAATGGGTTTCAAAAATCGTTCAAGACTAAATTCGGTTCAACGATGTTTTTCAAAAATCTTTTTTTAAAGACCAAATTCGTTAATGGGGTTTCTCTAAAATCGTTCAAAACCAATTTCCGTTCGACGTTTTTGTTGTAAATTTGTTCAAGACAAAATTCCGTTCAATGGGTTTTTCAAATATCGTTCAAGACCATATTTCGTTCAACGTAGGGTTTCCAAAAAAAATTCAAGAGTAAAATTCGTTTAACGACCATATTCGTTCAATGGGTTTCCAAACATTGTTCAAGACTAAATTCCGTTCAACGATGTTTTTCACAAATCTATTTTCAAGAACAAATTCCGCTCAATGGGTTTTTCTCTAAAATCGTTCAAGACCAATTTCCGTCCGATAGTTTTTCCGTTCGATGGGTTTTTTCAAATATCGTCCGATATTTCGTTCAATTGGGATTCCAAAAATCGTTCAAGAGTAAAATTTGTTCAACGACCATATTCGTTCAATGGGTTTCAAAAAAATCGTTCAAGACTAAATTCTGTTCAACGATGTTTTCAAAAATCTTTTTTTTCAAGACCAAATTCCGTTCAATGGGTTTCCTCTAAAATCGTTCAAGCCCAATTTCCGTTCGACGTTTTTTTTGTAAATCTGTTCAAGACAAAATTTTGTTCAATGGGGTTTTCAAATATCGTTCAAGACCATATCCTTTTTTGTACTAATTCTCCAACTACTTCCAGGAAACCAAAAACGGGAGGGAAATGACACAGAGAGAGTTTTCAAAAATGAGAAGGGTTCAAACAATGAGAGATTCAAAAATGGATATGCGTTTATAGTTCCTCCACCAATGATACTTTGGCAAAAACAATTGTAAGAAATATGAATGAGATTTCTCATCAGATCCAAATGTACTAGTACCCTAAACATGATTTCTGATGCTTTTATTTTTTGTTACATTTTCATCATGTGGGGAAGATTTTTTTTCAAACGAAATTGATGAAGCAGATGGTTTACTCGTTTTTTCTCTTACATATTATTTATTGTACTTTCGATCATACACCAGTTAAAAAATAAAAGGTGGAGCGATGCTACTCTGCTAAAACGCGATAAAAAGAAACAGGAAACACTCGTCGATGCGAAGAAACAGTTGTATCGCGTTCATGGTCCAGGCCGACTATCGCCAGGGTGTATGCGAAGGCGTCTCATCGACGCATAGGTCGATATGTAGGCGCTCCCGCAAGCGGCTGTTGCTACAGCTGGTTGACAGATATTAGACGTTTTCCTTTATTTTTGTGGATAACGCTGAGTGGAGATTTGGTGCGCCCGAGCTCCAGTGATCTCGCTCATTTTAAAAAAAATTAAAAACATATTTAAAAGTTTTAAACAAATTTGAAAAAAATCACGCATGTTTCTAGTGATATGTCATACAAATGTGCAAAATCCCAATACAAAATACTTTATTATTTGAGCTACACAAAAAAGACAAATGTTTAGATCTGAGTATAGTGAACAATATGTAGTTTAAAATTTTCAACTTTTGTCATTTTTATGTAGCTCGGAATATATTGTATTTTGCATTGAACTTTTGCAAGTCCATAGGACATATCATTAGGAACATGCAAAAAAAAATCAGATTTTTTTGAAACTTCTAAATATGTTTTTTAAGTTTTTGAAATGAGCTGGATCACTGGAGCTCGAAAGCATAAAGCAATTTCCGGGATAACGCTTTGAAATAGTATAGCTGAATCTAGACAACCAAACATGTTTCTCTTGACCAATCAGCACGCACCTCTAAGGCCAATAATTGGTTGACAAACCCTGAGCACTGGTATTTGACAATCAGCACTGGTTTTCGCCCAAGGTTCAGCGACGTTGCTTACAATATACTGTATTTAAAGTTCATCTGCAAGGTTCAGGCAATTACTGCAGAATGGACCATACCATTGTGCACATCATGTCTTGATTATGTGATGTCTGTTAGTAGAAGATGGGATCATGCATGGGGCCGTATTGGAATGTTTGACAAAAGAGACCAGATCATCGAGTGGATTGTCAAAAAAGACCACCTCCAAATTTATTTGTCAAAAAAGACCACATATATCGTGGCGGCAGGCGTGCGACACGTGTCGCCTGCCGAGGTTCAGAGTGGAATTTACTATTGCGCGTGGAAAATATAGCGTGTTCCATTATTACCATGTACTCGATCTCCTTTATTTATATATGGTGTTTTGAAAATAATTCGGCCACATCTTGTCATTGGAATTCCGCCAAGCATATGCTAATTAACTTTCTTGGCTCGCTCCAATGACTCGATCGTTTTCAAGCCAGTGTCGAGCGACACTTAATCATTCATGCCATTGCGCTTAGGCCTGAAATGGTCAAAAGTTTTGGCACAAACTCAAAGCCTGTTCTCTTGCCTGTATCCATTTGTTGGTAGCTATCAGTGTTGGGAGGATCGCGACTATGATTAGTCGACTAGTTGAGGTTTTTGGTTTATCGCTGGGTACCGCCAAGTAGACTATTAGACTTTAACCAATTTACAACGGTTAAGTCCTTGTAGTCCAGCCAAGCACGTCGCCATGTCTAAGTTGTCCAAAAACAACATTGTGCTTGGCGGGACTCGAAGGGGCCAGAAATGGTTGAAAGTTTTCGCTCAAGCTGGAAGTGGCTGAATGTTTTGTTAAAGTTCTCCTCTGGAGGCACAAAATTCTCATTCCTATATAATTCGGTTATTTTGTGTGTGGGCGAGATCTAGCATATGCATCTCTATTGCAAACAGCGTTCGGTAACCGCTATAATGTTGTGTTTTGGCAGCTTAGATAACATGTCGTATGCTCTGAAGATCTTGAGGTAAAAGTCGATCTCACCTGTAGTGGTGGGTGATGGTGTGATGCCTTATGCGTAAGATGTACCGCTCGGCAGAACCCGTTCTCCCTTATATAGTTAGTGGGAATTAGGGTTACAATGCGCCAAGTAGGGTTTACAGATGGTTGAGATGCCGCTAAATCCTAGCAAGAAGTTCTGATAATCTCGTAACCAGTTTACAAAGAGATGTCTCACATAGTACGCATTCGGTGATCTTGCTTGCTTGGACTAAGAGATCGTGCATTCGGGCCTCGTCTGGGGTCCGAACCCTTGTGGTGGGGCCAACTTGTGCCAAGTGGGCCACCTTTCGCCTTTGTGGGCCTACCTTAGGCCATGTCTACGTCAGTAGCCCCGCTTCCTTCATGATCGCAGAGAGGTGCTGCCTTGCGACGATTCTGCCTCGCGTCGCCTACTAACTTGCATACGTGGGCCGGCCCAAATGTTTTACGCGCACAGAAACGTTTCGACTGTCTGTTTCATTCTGTTCGTTGTACGTAACTTATTCTGAAATTTTGGTGTGATTGCACGCGCTGCCATGCAGCGCTGCCAAAACCACCACCTACACTATTGTCACGTCTTCAGCTACCAGTCTACCACACATACATGCGAAGCGGCACAGCAGCAACATGCAGCTACTCCAACTTGCTTTCAGCTGGCCGTTTTTTTTTTCTGCCCACAGCGCATTCTTATGTGTACTACAATGCGAAATGTTTTGTTCTTAACTATTTCGTTTCGCTCCAGAATTGTTTCTAATCATAACTTTCTTTGTTTTTGAACTGTTTCGTGCCTTTTCCGTTACTTCTTTGACATGAAGAGTTCATGAAGAAGCTCATGGAAAGCACTTTAATGTTTCTGTTGTTTATACTATCATCACTTTCAACAAAAATAAACATTTTTGTTGGAAAAAATCTCATGTAACTGCAAACTAGAATGGGTGTGAAACGGAAATTGTTTTTGAACGATTTCTAAAAGTGAACAAAAAAAGACCGGTGAACGAAATCTATTTTTGAACGATTTTAAAAATGAACAAAAGATAAAAGCTGGTGAACGAAATCTATTTCTGAACGATTTTTTAAAATGACAGAATATGGGGTTGAACAAAAACTATTTTTTGAATGATTTTAAAAGTGAACAGAAAAAAGGTGAACGAAATCAATTTTGAACGATTTTAAAAAATGAATAGAAAAAATGAGGTAGAACGGAATTTTTTTGAACGATTTTAAAAATGAACAAAAAAGGCCGGTGAAAAAAACCTATTTTCGAACGATTTTAATTTATGAACGATCTTTTAAAATGAACGCAAAAGGGGTTGAACGAAAACTTTTTTGAACGATTTAAAAAAGTAAACGAAAAAGTCAGTGAACGAAATTTATTTTTGAACAATTTTTAAGAATGAATAAAGATTGGGGGTGAACGGAATCCGTTTTTAAAAAGATTTTAAAAAAGTGAACAAAAAAAGGGTGGTGAACGAAAAGTAATTCTGAACGATTTTTAAAAATGAACAGAAAACGGGTTGAACTAAAACTATTTTTTGATTGATTTTAAAAGTGAACAGAAAAATAAGGTGCACGAAATCAATTTTGAACGATTTTAAGAAATGAATTGAAAAAATAAGGTTGAACGTATTGTTTTTGAACGATTTTCAAAAGGAACAAAAAACGACTGGTGAACGAAACATATTTTTGAACAATTTGAATTTCTGAATGATTTTATAAATGAACAGAAAAATGAGGTTGAATGAAAACTTTTTTGAACTATTTTTTCAAGTGAACGAAAAAGTCAATGAACGAAATTTATTTTTGAACAATTTTTAAGAATGAATAAAGATTGGTGGTGAACGGAATCCATTTTCAAAAAGATTTGCAAAGTGAATAAAAAAGGGTGGTGAACGAAATCTATTTTTTAACGATTTTAAAACGAACGAAAAAGACTATGAACGAAATCTATTTTTGAACGATTTTTAAAAATGAACAAAAAATTGGATGTGAACGGAAACTATTTTTGAACGATTTTAAAAAGTTAACAAAAAAGACGGTGAATGAAATCTTTTTTGGAACGTTTTTAAAATAATTGTTTTTTATGAGAACGGAAACTGTTTTTGAACGATTTTAAAAGGTGAACAAAAAAACGGTTGGGTGCGCCGAATGGAGAGGTTTCCTGCGGGGTTCTGAAAGAGTTCCACCTACGTGCCATGGCCCGGCGACGAAGTGGATGTCGTGAAGGAGTCTTCCAATCCGTTCACATTAGAGGTAACACTAGTAGAAAAAGGCTTATAGGTGGACGAAATAGCCGTGGCGCACCGCAGTTTTGGTGCGCCACTGCTATTAGGCGTGGCGCACCAAAAAACTATGGGCCACTTGTAAGCCTTTACCGGTGGCCCACTGGATAAACCCGTGCGCCACGCCTAAGTTGAGACATAGACAGTCGGGTTGCACATACATAGTAGTGGTGAGAAAACTTCGGTGCGCCACGGCTAACTAAATACCCGTGGCACATTGTAGTTTGATGCGTCACCAATATATGTGGTCTTGTTCGAATTTTTTGACTCGCATATAGTAGCGGCGCACGATCATACGGTGCGCCACGGATACCGTACTGCTGCTGCCTGCACGTGCTGCTTGTGCGCGGGGCCCTTGGTGTTTCCGCGGTCGCTCACGGAAGGCGTAATCCGTGTGACTTCCATCGGACGGTCGCGGTGCCCATCTGACGGTCGTTGCACGTCGGAGAAAGCACACGATCCGTGGCATTCACCTGCTGCGTGGACCGTGTAGGCAAAAGAGCTGCGACGCGATTCAAAAACGAAGCCCCCTGCGGCGTCTCACATCGGTCCGAAGCCCCCCACGGGCGGCTCGTTGGAATAATGAAGCCCCCCTGGAGACGTGCGAGCGTCGAGCGGTGGATCTGGCATGCGCCTCGACGGGAAAACGAAGCCCCCTGGAGCTGCGCCGGCATCGAGCGGCGGGCCCACGGAATCCTGCCGAACGGGCCGACCGGATGTGATGCGGATGCTGATCGGAAGGTGGATTATTTAGGTATAGATGCGTTGGAATGCAAGTCTATGTACTTTGTTGTAATGCCCTGTTAAATATCATAGTGAACATCTTGTTATATATTGCATTGTCATGCACTCTTTATTTGTCAATTGCCCAGCTGTAATTTGTTTACCCATGCAGCATGCTAGTATTTTATTATGGAGAGATAGCACTAGTGATCTGTGGACCCGGTCCAATTTTCCTCATACTGTTAAATCGCCTACTGCAATCATTATTCTCTTGTTCGCTACAATCATCACTGTTTTCCACACCATACGTTGAATCGCTTTGTTTTCCGCAAGACCGGAGAGATTGACAACCTCTCTGTTCCGTTGGGGCATAGTAGTTTGCTGTGTTGTGTGCAGGTTCCACGTCAGTTGCGCCGCTGACAACCTACTGAAGAAGCTCCGAGTCCTACTGGTTCGATAACCTTAGTCATAATTTCAAGGGAAACTTGCTGCTAGGCTGCATCATACCTTACTCTTGGGGTTTTTCAACGGACGTGTGTTACACGGCCATAACGGCACTCCTCGGCTGCTGTCGCGTACGCGTCCGTGGCAGGCCATAGGCGTGGATGACCGGGAACGAGGCCCCCTGCCGCGAAGACGAGGGAGCATGGCTGGGACGAGCTTATCGGACGACCAGGACGGAGTCCCCGGCGGCGAAGCGACGAAAACGACGGCGGCACAAAGCCCCCGACACGTGGGCGGATTTTTTTTTAATTCTTAAAAAAGACTAGCAAACGTGCCCGTGCGTTGCAACGGGCTAATCTTAAATTTAACACCAAGAGGCCCGATAAAGTTCAAGAACACGCAGATTATCTATTTTTTAAATCTCTAACTCATACCTCGAGAGATGTTGGTGTATCAAACATCTTAGTTATTTGTAATTATGCGCGTAGTGTAATGAATATGTTTGTCTTATTTTATGACGACACAAACAATGCTTTTGTGACTTTAATAATCATAAAGAAAAATAATATGGTGTATAGATGAGAAACCAAACTTAAACTAAAGATTCCTCCCTTTATTAAACTTCTCCCACATGTCACATATATTTGCTAAGGACATGTCGATCAATATCCAGTAGCTTAACCATTTTCATATAAACATCGTTAGTTGGCTTGCCGAACCTGATCAGCTCCTCAATATTTGCACCAACTCACCGATAGGACTAACACAAGTCTCACCGACATACCCTACTTAGATTCTTCGCAAGACAACTTACAAGTCCTATCTCAGTAGAAAGTTACCACAAGATAATCCTAACCTACGCCTTTTCCAACTTCACCATCACAAAGAGTTTGGAAGCACGGATAATACATTTTAAGACTATTCTCTTGAGAGATCCGTCATTTCCTGTCAGTCTTGTCCGCAAAAAGAACTTGATCAGTCCAAGAGACGATGTTGAACAATGGCATGCCCAACATCCTGCACACAAAAGATGACCCATCTCTCTCTATGAGAAAACAATATTTCGTCTTACATGATGATCAAGTTCAGATAAAAATAATCATGTCAAATTTAGATAGTGCAATGCAATGATGTTCCTGGTTCGTTTAAAAAAGTTACGTTGCTGGTGTCAAGGTAGTCTGGGCACGCATATGACTGTCAGCTTACACTTGTAGCTAAAATATAAAGCAAGGCCAACGAGAAACACTTCTGAGTTCATTTTGTCACAGCAGCAGTGTGAATTTTCTAAAATCAGTATGTCAAGCATGCATAGGTACAGAATCAATTCCATTGTTATGTGCAATTAAAATATCACAAAATTAGTTTTCTCTACTTCTCTTAGAATCTTATTTGAACGATCAGATGAAGCTCACGGCAGGCGACACGGCCCTCGAATTTTCCCGCAAGGGTCTAAAAATCCTAGGAGAGCAAGCAATCTGTTGAGAAAAACTCATGTCTATCATTTGAATTGGAATGAAAAATTAGTGTCACATGCATGAAATACTCATAAGTGATTGAATAACAAATTGTCAAATTGTAAGGGAAAGTCGACTTAATCTATATGCATAGCACAATGTACTTCCTGGAATAGGGAGGTCTTTACCTTTCACATTCATGTGTACTGCTTGCAGAATGCATTTGTCCAAGAGAGAATCAATTTCTTCAGTAGACATATGTTGATGTTCCGTCTCCTTGGTGTCTAGTTCCGCCTTTAATGGTTCGTCATCACTGTGTAGAGCATATAACAGAATCGGAAGTTGGAATCGTACATAATTGACAGTAGGCACTTAACAAAAACTTCAAGCAGACCTCACACAAGTCGAAGATGAGAAAGGCCTCTTCCTCTGTACCTCACACCACCACACATGGTGGCGTCAACAACGCGGTCAAATGGCTGGTACTCCCTCCGCACTTATCTTCGGAATTTAAGATTGTCATCGCAGCAAAACATTTTCTACTTTCTACTCTCCCTTTGCTGCTTGTCTTCCCTCTTGGTACAACTCAAGCACAACGGTGGTTGAAATCAACAGCTGAAAGAGTGTATAGTAGAGCCAGATCCTAGGTCGGCTAGTGGACAGCTCAGGTCCATTGTTGAATGCCACGCCGTTTGTGTTTGGCTGCATTATTTCCCCAACCACGTTGGTACTGCTACTGCACACAGACAAACAGAACCGAACTGTCTATGCAACATAGGTTACGGTGATAGATATTCTCTGCCCTTACAGTGCGAGAAAGCTGATAGCGATGATGCCAGTTTCTCTTCAGTTTTCACCAACGTTGAGCTGAGCTCCAATTCACTCCAACATGGCAAAAAATGCAGCCGCGCCTGCGCCGCTTAGCCCGAAGCTTCAGAAGCATCTTCCTCGATGGGAAATCTGCAAGTAGGGAGTAGGAGGAAGATGGGAGAGAGGGCGGCGACTCTTACCTCATCCAATCGGTAGTGGGGGTGGATGGCAGTTCAGAGGGCAAGGCCTCGACCCACTCATATCCTTCCCCGGCGTTGGCATCTCCTCCCCGGCGGCTGTGTGGCGCACCAGCACCCGCGCCGCCGCCGGATGATTTGGGGCCGGGGAGTAGGAGGAGGACGGGAGAGAGGGCGGCGAGCCCTCAGGCGCGTAGCGTGGCGCCGCGAACTGCGCGCGGTAGCGGTCGCCGGAGACGGCGCTCCTACCCAATCCGGCGCGACGCAGCGCTCCTATCCTCGCCGGATGGACTCGGTTTGGCTGGGTCTGCAGTGTCTCCCGTCGATCGCCGCCGCCGCTCTTAGGAGCGAGGGGATCTGGGTGCGGTGCGGTGCGGTGCTGCGTGATGGACTAAAGTGCAAAAGTGGTGGACTTTACATGCTGTACTGCGGGTTGATTTCCAATTTTCTGAGGGGTGAAACTGCAAAACGACCACGACGTACCACCTACCACGGTCGCTTATCAATATTATATAGTAGAGATAGTCGTGGCGGATACGCTCCATGTGTCACGGGTAGCAGGTTAGCCGTGGCGTGATGATTAGTGGCGCAGACCCGTGCGCCAGGCTAGCTATATTTGATGCACCACGAGTAACTGTTTTTCTACTAGTGTAATATACAATTTGTGGTTTTTTTGTCCGAATGATGTAGCATCCTCCACCGAGTTAGGCAGAAGGTACCCCCAAGACCGTAAGTCGGTTACCCTTGAGTATGCCAAGTGATTTTTGTTTGCGAGTGCATCACTCGGCAAACCGTTGAATATGCTGAGTGCATTTTTTGTCGAGTGTTTATGGACGACAATCGACAATGTCGCCTACGGTAATTGACAAACAGTTTGGCACTCAGAAACAAGGCCGATTTCAGTAGTGCAACCACCTGTCATGAGTAGGTCTACAAAGCCTTTGATTCGCTCATCAGGATGCCACCATTATTGTCAGCGTGCTCTCACATACACAGCCCTCGATCAAATGCATTTACACATGACAACTTTTCTCTTGTAAATAATATGTTACCAGGCACGAGTCAGAGACTACACTGGAAAAGTTTGGCATATTTTCATACTACATCAACAGAATATTAAGGCTTCTTCGTTAATTACAAAGAGTTGGACACTTCCAATTACCGGGTGTCGGTTGTGGCACCGTCGTCTGGATCTTAAGATCCGCATCCGAAGGCAGCTATGTGGGTGACATATAGCACCCGGAGGAGAAAAAATCCACACTCTAACTCCTTTTCAAAAAAAGAGTGGAATGCTCCCTTCATGCCAAAATATGCTACAGTTCATCCAATAATTTGTTCCATTTTAATTTATATTCATTTGTTATAAACAATAAACAACATTACAGACAGTTTAAAGAAACGAAGAATGTATCGGATATTCACAACGGGTGCACCCACTACCCAAAAAACAATTTTCCAAATGTCAAAAAATTCAAAATAAAAATTTCGCATATAATTCAAGACATTTCATGTTAGCACAAAAATTTACGCGAAGAGAAACCTTTTTTTGCAACCTGTGCAAAAAAGACAAATCCGGACGGAAATGGCTTTATACGTGTCAGATTTTTGTCTTTTTTTACAGCTCACAAAAAAGTTTTTTCATCATGCCATTTTTTGTGCTAACACATCATGTTGTAATGTACATCCGGATTTTTTTCTGTAATTTTTTGACATAAAAAAAAACCAAAACTAAATTACATAATGGGTGCATCTAGACCCTAGAGCCAAATCGCCGCCTCCAGAATGTATCAACTTGTGTATTGGTTCCTTTCCCTCTCATGCATTCAATGGGGCTACGAAGAATGGAGTGAGTGTGCTAGCCAATTCATTTGGAACCTATGGACAGAAACTAGTTTGTTAGTTTCATTTTTTTTTTGTACTATAAGCCCAGTAGCTGCCCATCATAAAGAGGCCGTGTACACTTGTGTGTCGAGAAGTTGTGCAGGTGAGCTGATTCTACTATGTGGTCTCAAGGGTAACTGTCCCAAAGACCAAGTGGTTTGCTATCTCATAATTGAAGAAGGAAGACGAGCATCACCACTAGCTGGTCCTATTAAATTTCTTTGATAGTTAACCTTAGTCCACAAAACTGGATATTTCAAAGTGCCTTTCGGATGACCCAACACATCACATAAGGCCAGTCTCTCATAGAAGATAGTATTCCTATATGCCCTAATATAGTGTGCATTGGTTTCCATGAAATTATCGAACACGGTTGACCAAATTTATTCAAAAAATTATCTATATCTACCGACATCAAATGTATGATGTATTAACATATACTTCAAGGTGAATCTAATGATATCGATTAGGTATTCTAGATGTTAATATTTCTATAAACTTGGTCAAAGTTTACAGGGTTTGACATCTCCCTAGTGTATAGTATCTATACAAGTTTACTTATTATGTTTTAGTACAAATGCTTAGGAATGTGTACTGATATGGTACAATGTCATATCATGATAATACTACCTTCTCTTTCTTTATTTAATGATGTGACACATTATACAAATGCTTACATAGCACTACATGATACCTGCTATAATACTTCTATGATCAGCTTAAACCTGAGCCTTTCAGATGACCTCCACGAAGAGATGATTCTCTCTAGAGTCTAGGCAATGATTGAGTAAGAAAATATTTTTGTACTCCGATGTTGTCAATCTTGTCAAATAGTTTTTCAAAATAATTAGCTCACTCCGATATTTTTCTAAAAAAATCTATGTGGAGTAACATAGATTAGTATAATGCATACCTAGTAGTCTATGTTATCATCTCCACTGTGGAGAGTATCATATAAAATATTATCATAGGCAGCTTCATTTATTAGGTACTACAGTATGACAGTTGGGCCAACATGTCATATTACCGTATATCATAATACCAATATTGTCTCTTTGTTCGATTAAAAAATTAACATATATGATCATTGATTAGTTGGGACTGCATGTAGTTGCATAATACCAACTGTGTTACCAGTACGAGAAGAGAGGCCATAAACATTGGCCAACATAGATTGTGTCGGATAAACACAACTAAGGATAATTGTGTCGGTCTTACACTATCAAATGAATTAGGGTTGGAGGCATATATAAACATTTGCTCCTATTAAGCAAGGTGCACAAACAAAAGCAATATCTTACTGTCTTTTTTGGAAAATGCCTTGTGCTTTTCTGTGTCTAATTTTGTTTGATGCATGGTTGACAAGACAATTTTGTTACAAAGTTTTAAATAGCGAGCTAAGCCATGGACGGCAGCTAAAAAATTCGTTGCTGCTTTGTTCCATACTGAAAGCATCTTTCGTCTTTATCTCAAATCGTTTTAGTTGACGGGCATGGCGTCTTTGCTGCTACTCTTGTTTTCTTGACCATTCAATTTGTGGTTGGGATATGTGCCAAAAGTAATTTTGAAGACATACCAGGTCAATATGCCACGGAATACATGAGCAGTACCGGTACAAAATCTCCTGAACTCTCTCTGTCGCCGTGCCTCCCTGCCCAGTCTCATTTTATTTCCAATTGGCTCTCATTGAGTTGGGATCATATGGAATGGATTTATGCTCATGTAAAGTTGTGCACATAAATTTATTTTTTGACTTATTTCTGCAAATCAAATAGAAAAAACATGTTCCATTGTAATGTAAATCCTGTTGTTGCTCCTATTAATTGGATGAACATGGAGCATTGACGAATCATTGTGGTTGTGAATCCTACTGCTTAATCTTAGTTCTGAAATTGTGCAGGTAGACAGACTGTAAGCATGGCTGCTTATTGTCGAATCAGTGTTAACTTGGTGTTTTGTGCTAAATAAAATTACTGGGAATGGTATAACTGGTGGGGAATCATTGCTTGAAGTATGCTATTTCAAATTGTAAAGGCTGCAGAATTGGTGTGAAGATTTACTGTGTAACATCCGGCTTGATATGTGTATCAAACGGAAATGTGAAATACAAGACAATACAAAGGCAAATACAAGGTCCACGACACATTCTAATGCCCCTGTTCAGCTGTGCAAATGAGCTCGAGCTCCGTTTTGAATCGCTGTACGTGTCCCCTTGTTGGCCTTGATTGTCTAACAATTCATGGCGCGACGACTCGGTCGTCAACGGGCCGGGTCTTTAAATAGCACAACAGATTGGCTGGAGGGATATTGCGATCTACTTTCATCTTGCTGATCAATGGAGGCAAGAACAAGGGCAGTCATGCCATGGCTGCTGCTTCTCTGCCTCGCCGCTACGGGCGGCTTACTGCAAGCTGTTGCGCAGGACGGCACCGGTATGATCAACATATATATTTGTAACAGTAGTACGTGCGTCATTTCAGCACTTATGAAATGGGCCGGTGAAAAGGCGTGATCGATTATTCCGAGTCAATGTGTGGATGCAGATTTCGTAAGCATCGACTGCGGTCTCCCAGGAGAGAAGGGCTTCATGGATGACAAGACCAATTTGAACTTCACCACGGACGCTGGCTTCATCGACACTGGCGTCAACGACAACATCTCCTTCCAGTACAAAGGCCCGTCGGTGGCCAAGACCTGGAACACCGTGCGCAGCTTCCCCAACGGCACCCGCAACTGCTACACTATTGTTGCCCCAGAGTCCGGGCTAAAGTACCTCATCCGGGGCAAGTTCTGGTATGGCAACTACGATGGCCTTAACCGGCTGCCCATCTTGTTCGACCTCTACATCGGCGTGAACTTTTGGACGACGGTGAACATCTCAGATGCCGATTCCGCGGTCTCTGAGGAGGCCATCGTGGTCGTGCCGAACAACTTCGTTCAGGTTTGCTTGGTGAACACCGGTTTTGGCACGCCCTTCATCAACGGGCTGGATCTAAGACCGCTGAAGAACACGCTCTACCCGTATGCCAACGAGACGCACGGCCTGGGCCTGGTCCAAAGGTTCAACTTCGGACCGTCTAATCGCAGCACCATTATCAGGTCGGTGATTGAAAATATATACTCGGATTCTTAATTAATTATTTCTAAGTTTTCGTAACCAGGAAACGCATGCATGCAACTGACTGTCGAACTGCATGCAGGTACCCTGATGATCGGCACGACCGTTTCTGGTACCCTTTCGTCAACGAGACAGCTGATTGGGCTGAGATACAAACGAATTTGGAGGTGGAAAATTACAGTACAAACCGCCTCTTCGAAGCGCCCACAGCTGTGACGCAGACGGCTATCACGCCAAGCAACGCCGGAAGCAACATAGAGTTCAGCTTGGAACTTCCAGCAAGTCCGCTTAACCTCATATCCATCATGCACTTCACCGAGCTCCAAAACCTCACCGCCATTAATGCTTCGCGCCAATTCGACATCAACGTGAACGGGCCGCCGGGGTACCCAGCCTACACGCCAAGCTACCTCTTCAGCGACGCCATCTACAACGAGGAGCCAACCGAATACAGCCAGTTTAGCGTCTCCCTCATTCCCCTTGCTAACTCAACGCTGCCTCCGATTATCAACGCCATCGAGCTCTTCTTGTTGTACTGCCAAGATCATCTAGGTAGATCGATTCGAGTAGAACAGAGAGATTGGGAGGAGGATGATCACCTTTTCCTTTAGAGATGAACCCGGAGTGCCGGACAAGGTGGAGGTGGCCGGCGATGGGAGTGGGTAGCAGTGGCGGCGGTGGTGGCACTTCCCGTCGGCTCGCGCTAACCCTAGATCGGTAGGGGTGTCGGTGGGGGTTCTGGCACAGCGGCAAACCTCGTGACTCGTGCTGCAGGTCCCCCACCTCTTTATATAGCGCGGCGACAGGGGCCCACCAACCAGGGTGCGGTTGGGCGTCCCCGATCAGGACGCGGTCAAGGGGACCGATCGTTGGGGTTCGACCGGATGAGATCAACCTAACATTCTCCCCTTGATCTCAACTTTTACTTTTAACTTTATACTTTGTACTTTACTCGTTTCATCACGGATCAGTACATAGAGCATGTTTCATCGTCACAGCTCAATTGCCGATAGAATCAGACAGCTACAATATACGTCTCTGTTTTGAAACAAATCCTGTTACTTTTGGGCCTCTTTATTGTCCGGAAATCATATAGACTATACCATAAACCCATGTCGACTATGTGTTCTCCAAAACACACTGGGCGGTAAGCCTTTAATTAGCAGATCTGCAAACACTTGTGTGTTTCTTTTATCTATTCCTCTTATGCTCCAAGCATTTCAACATTATTCCGGACTTTCTCCTTTACAACGTATAACTCTGTGTCAATGTGTTTGGCACCACACTCGACTCGTTGTTTTAGGAGTGAATTACTTAATGGTTATTGCTGTTGTCAACCATTATCAATCCCGGGTACAGGTTTCCTTAACCATTTTGCCTATCCCTCGGCCTTATATCATGCTATAAGATGTCTTTTCATCACACTGATGCTAATCATTTCATTCTCTGGAGCTTTTCCACACAAAAACTCCAAATGTGAAATTTAGCGACAATTGTGGATTTCGCTATACATTTCACAAATTCTTTCTTTGTGCTCACAACCTTTTGAGAGCACATTTATAGATCTATCTTTGTACTCACAACCTTTTGAGAGCACTCTGTTTCTTTTAGCATATCTTTGATTCCATTCCAGTGATCTATATCTGGATTGGACATTGCCAAAACAACCGGGATACGTGAACTGTCAGGGTAATATTGAGTTTCCAACAGCTGAAGCATATGGTACCATATCCATTTGATTCGCTCTATGTTATCTCTTGGAACACTAAAGTTCTCAATTCCATTACCCTTGACAATAAGAACAGGCGTAGGTTTTCTCGACATGCATGCTTTAGAGACTTCTTCTCAGCATGTCCATGCGATATTTCTAATACCCCTTTTCTTCTTTTCTTAGTAAATCTCGATACTTTTAACGATAGACACTCTACCGAGAATACTCTTTTGAGGACAAGAACTTCTTTTCTCTGCCGGTAGTAGATTGACATCACCACTAGCAAGTAGGATATCATCCACATACACAGGATTAGGGAATGAATTTCCCATTCTATAAGTTTATAGAAAAGCGATTGTCCTCTCATTCTCTTTAACCCAAAATAACTTTTTCTGATTCTAGAGACTTGCTCTAGTCCGTAAGATCCCTTGTGTTCTTTACTTTCATCTGATGTAACTCAGATCATTATGTGTCATTATCACTCATTATAATCTGTTTATTCTCTTAGCGCAAAACTTTCGATTTAAAATCGCTTTTTACATATTTCCTTTGGAGTCACATTGGCGTTGTAGACCCTTTATAGCCTACTGTTTTGGCTCCATTGGAAATTACTTATGAGTCCCAAACATCGTCGGGATTCACATAGTCTCTAATCATTAAGACAAGTAGACACTTGTCAAAATCGATTGAGCGCTGCTTATAATCTCTGTAAATGAGGTGGGATCAACCTTCATTTAAATTTCTCTGATATAGACTTTATAGTCATCTGTTTTTCTCATATGGGGATGTTGTTGTTTTGTCATTGCCTAGAGGCAATTAATTCTGCAGTCTTCTATTGCTATAGCTCTTACAAGGACCTAAATCACAAGATCCATGTTTGCTTGTTCATCTCTATTATAAAGCAACAAGCTCCCCCAGATAAAATCTATTCGAGCCTTAGGTATGTTCATACCATGCTCCCCCAGATTACTCCATTTTCTCCAAAATGGTGTATCCTTAATCCTTTTTATTTGGGTTTATTCTGTTAACCTTAATCTGTCTTCTTTATGGCACTTTGAGTACCGTCCTTAGTCTCCTTTCGGAGCTGTAAAAAATCCAGGAATAAATCTATCTCTTTACTTTAGGGATATCATTATTATGACCATTGTACTCCCCAGACGATCACAATTCATCATAGATCACTTAGATGCATAATGTGCATCACATTATCTGAAGTATAGGGGAGTTTATACTGTAACATTCTCTATCTCCCCCTCGAAATGTGGCAAGAACCTTTTTGCCACAATTTCGAAACTTTGATTATCTGCTTTATTCAATATGAAGTTATCTTTTAACGTATGGGAATACTTTTTCCTCATTCCTTTTCAAAACTCACAAGAGTTCTTTCTCAATGGTACTGCAAGTCACACTTGCATAACATTCTTATCTTTAGATTCATTTGTAACTTTATTCTCTTTTGACTCATTAAGTGCTTTATAACTATGATACACAAGGTGTGCGGTCGATATAAAAACACATGAGACATCACATCTTTCTTCTGTCATACAGAATAAGTCCTTTGTCAAAATTTTCTCCCGCCATGCGGGTATTTTCCCAGACTTTTCCCACCATGTGGGTATTATTATCATCTTTTCCCATCATGCGGGTAATTAAGAGACACAGATGCCACAATTGGCTCTTTAGACTGTATATTCAATCATCAAATTCAGAAATAAATCTGAATACTATTTTATACACATGCTTAATCCAACGTTAGTCAAATTAAGCATTCATGTTGCTCGTTTAAAAAATTCTTCACATAGGTACATGAAAGAAATTCGTTAAACAAAACTCTGAATGATTTATTTGTTTTCTGCATGGAGAGTACATGAAAGACATTTGTCAAACAAGACTCTCGATGATCTATTTGTATTCTTGGATTAACATCCAATAATTCTTTTCTTTTGCAGTCATTCTTTTAGAGAGAACATACTCTCTCACTTTATGACCTTTCTTGGTCATCTTTCGGGTCACAAGTACCCATTCTTTTGCTTTCACGAATGAAAACATGAGAATCTTTGTCTGAGAAAATATTCAATAATAATAAACAATAATGAGCATAAAAATAACCCTACGTTGGTCTGGTTAAAGATATGCACATTAAAATTTTAAAACTTTCTTCTATATTCTAAATCACCGTTGGGCAGAATTAGAATGAAACATCATCTTTCCACACTAATTCTACATCACCGTTGGGCAGAAATAGAATCAATGTATAAAACTCATAAACAACATGATGATAATATTTCTATTGCAATAAAGAACTCTGTTTGCAAATAACATTATCATCAACTCTATTTCAGCGGAAACATGAAATATACATATTTCTATAGTTCAAGAGCATTTCTTGATCTTTTATCTTTTCTCTGAAAATTGATCACTTTCATGCAAAATTATCAGTGATCTAGCCCTTTGACTATAGAACTCACATAATTATAGTACTGCTCTCATCAACGTTGGTCAGAAAATAACAATACCATAATTAATCTGTTAAAACAAGTATTTCTCTTTTTCCTCCTCTCTAATTAAATTTTCCCGTTGGTTCCAATTTAATTAGAGGAGAGTCCTTTTACTTTACAGCAGAAACTGTAATGAATTCTCTGTATTTCACAAACTTTGCACTGTTCAACGATTAACAAATCATGATTATGTTATTAACAACGTTGGTCATAAAATAACATAATCATAATCATTACTAAAAAACACTTTAACATGATCCTTTAATTCTTACTTTTTAATTTTTTTTTGACCTTTTAAATTTAAAAAAGCACATTTCTCTATTTGCAGCGGAAAACATGAAATAAAAATTCCATGAACTTTAATATTCACTTTATCACATCTTTAAAAAATTCAATTATCACTTTATTGCTTTTAAGCAATTACTTTTAACTATTTGCAGCGGAAATAATTCTATCACAAACTTTATATTTTCCAGAAACATTTCTGTCATTTTTCTGTTTTTCTAAACAAAATTTTGATGAATAATTTTGAATAGAAAGAACTAGTTGAAAATTGCCCAAAAATTGGACAAAAAACAAATAAATATGCTTCTGGAAAAATTAACAGAAAGCTGTTCTTTTTGGCCCGCAGAAGAAATGCGCGGCCCAGTGTTATCTGCCGCCCGAGCGACGCTTTAAATGGCCCACGGCCTGCTCTGCGAGCACCGCAGCGGGCGCTGCGTCGGCCCGGCCCACGGCCTGCTAGGCCCACAGCCCGCCCAGCGCGCGCCGCTCAATCTGCCGCCCGCGCGTTGCGGAAAACGGCCTGCGGCCCGCGGCCTGTGGCATCTTTCGGCCAATGTCGCCGTGTTACTTGCTGCACAGGGCGTCACTCTGCAGCCTTTCTAACACGGCCCACGGCCCATTTTGCGCCCAGCAGCGGCCCAACTACCTGGAACCCTAGATCGGTGAGATCCTAGCCGTTGGTGGGATCGGACGGTCGAGCATGGTTGTCGGTCGATGAAAACCAACTGCAACCGCTCGACACCTCACTTTCTTCCTCCCCTCGCACCTTCTCTGTTCCCGAAAACCGGCGGCAAAAACGGTGGAGAGAGAGATGCCCGAGGCCGGCGGCCCGCCGGAGACGGCGGCGCACCACGGTGCCTGCTTGGTGCCGGCCCTTCCTCCTCCCTTTCCTTTTCCTTTTCATCACCCACGGCCACCTCACAGAGAGAGAAACAGAGGAGCCCGCGGCCCCTGCTGCTTCCCCTGCGCCGGCGACGATGCGGGATCTCGCCGGCAGGGCATGACGGTGGTCCGGCGGTGCTGTTTTTGCCCCCGAAGGGAACTCATCCTTTCGGCCGTGGCGGAGACAGTGCCCCTCCACTGCCCTGTTCTTCGTCCAGTCCCTCGGCTTGCCGATACGGACATGGATCGAGAGGAAACGGCGCGGCCCTTGCGGCGGCGCTCTTTGCCGGCGACGCCGGTCCCCTTTTCCCCTCTTTTGATTTGGGATTTTTCTTTTTCGATTTTCCTTTTGGGGATGAACTCGGGATGAACTAGGGTTCTTTGATCTATTTGATTTCTTTTCTACCGAAAAAATCTAGCAACTAGAAGTTGGCTCTGATACCATTGTTGTACTGCCAAGATCATCTAGGTAGATCGATTCGAGTAGAACAGAGAGATTGGGAGGAGGATGATCACCTTTTCCTTTAGAGATGAACCCGGAGTGCCGGACAAGGTGGAGGTGGCCGGCGATGGGAGTGGGTAGCAGTGGCGGCGGTGGTGGCACTTCCCGTCGGCTCGCGCTAACCCTAGATCGGTAGGGGTGTCGGTGGGGGTTCTGGCACAGCGGCAAACCTCGTGACTCGTGCTGCAGGTCCCCCACCTCTTTATATAGCGCGGCGACAGGGGCCCACCAACCAGGGTGCGGTTGGGCGTCCCCGATCAGGACGCGGTCAAGGGGACCGATCGACCCGTTGGGGTTCGACCGGATGAGATCAACCTAACACTTCTCCGTCATCTCCACCACCAACCTTAGCACAAACGCACAGGATGGTGCGCGCGATCATGCACACAACAATACAGCTTCTGTTTGCTTCCTTATTCAGGGCCTATTACTGATACTAATTAGCTTCAGTTTGTCATGCATTAACACGCAGCATCCGCCATTGCTGCGATCAAGAAAGATTACCAGGTGCACAAGAACTGGATGGGTGACCCGTGCTTTCCCGACAGTCTGGCGTGGGATGGCTTGAATTGCAGCTATGCCGATTACGAGCATCCAATAATCAGAAGCGTGTAATTATCCCACATATGCACTTACGTATGTTGGCGACTGCTTTGCCGTAAAACTGACTCACTTTGCTTGTTTGTAGAAACCTGTCCTTCAGTGGTCTCAATGGTGTTATATCGCCTTCTTTTGCAAATATCAAGAATCTCACATACTTGTACGTTACACGCATGACGTGGACCAATTAATTTTCTTAATTTTTGACTGACAAGTAATGTGAAATAAAATAACGATCACTATTTTGCAGGGATCTGTCAAACAATAACTTGATAGGATCAATTCCAGATGAGCTTTCACAATTACCTTCATTGAAGCTTATGTACATTTAATTTGGACCTTTATTACAACTTCTACAAATTCTCATCCCGTGCAATATGTTTAACTTATTTCAGTAGTATCGGTTTCTCATATATGTAGAGATTTGTCAAACAACCAGCTCAATGGATCGATTCCATCTGGACTTCAAAAAAGAATTCAAGATGGATCCCTGGTGCTAAGGTCCTTTTGCCCATCATTTCCATTTAATTTGTACAATTAACATGCATGCATGGTGTTCGACAATACAGAACTTGACTAAATAACATATCCATTTCACATATTTTGGTAGATACGGCAGCAACCCAAACATTTGCACGAGTAGCACATGTCAGCAGCCTACCCAAGGGAGAAGCAAGCGGGTCATCATAATTATTGCCATCGTAATTGTGGTTGTGGTTATAGTACTATGTGTGGGGTACTGCTATTTTGCCTGCTAAGTCGAAAAAAACAAGGTGAGTCTTTCGTATGAGCACCAGAACTCCATTCCTAATTCCCCACCTATGGCCACCATTTGTAATGGTTCTTGTGGAACACATTGTGAAAGAAGGATCAATAACCAACTCTTCAAAGATGAAGAATAATGAGATGACGAGCTCGACCTCGAACAATGATGGATACACGGATAGTGCACTACAACTTGAAAACCGTCAGTTCACATTCAAGGAACTAGGGATGATAACCAAGAACTTCCAGCAAGTACTCGGCCAGGGTGGATTCGGGTATGTCTACCATGGCATCCTGGAGAATGGAATTGAAGTAGCGGTAAAGCTACGGTCAGACTCATCAGATCAGGGTGTCAGGGAGTTCCTCGTAGAGGTAATGTGGTAATGTTTCATGCATGTTCCTGTGCGACATGAATTTTTGCTAAGCATGATCATTAATTTATCCAGGCCCAGGTTTTAGCACGGATCCATCACAAAAATCTTGTCACCCTGATTGGATACTGCAAAGAAGGGGAGCACATGGCACTAGTTTATGAATACATGCCCGAAGGAAACCTACAGGAACATATTGCAGGTATCTAACTGGTTTAGCGATATAGCTTCATATTGTTGGAAAATAGCAAAGACTTTGGTACATGGCTGAATGCATGCACATCCAATTATGATGACATTATTAGCAAAGACTTCAGAATGATGTGTAGTAGTGCTTACGCATGCATGCAACTGACTGTCGAACTGCATGCAGGTACCCTGATGATCGGCACGACCGTTTCTGGTACCCTTTCGTCAACGAGACAGCTGATTGGGCTGAGATACAAACCAAGTTGGATGTGGAAAATTACAGGACAGTCATCTTCGAACCGCCCACAGCTGTGACGCAGACGGCTATCACGCCAAGCAACGCCGGAAGCAACATAGAGTTCAGCTTGGAACTTCCAGCAAGTCCGCTTAACCTCATATCCATCATGCACTTCACCGAGCTCAAAAACCTCACCGCCATTAATGCTTCGCGCCAATTCGACATCAACGTGAAGGGGGCGCCGGGGTACCCAGCCTACACGCCAAGCTACCTCATCAGCGACGCCATCTACTACGAGGAGCCAATCGAATACAGCCAGTTTAGCGTCTCCCTCATTCCCCTTGCTAACTCAACGCTGCCTCCGATTATCAACGCCATCGAGCTCTTCTCCGTCATCTCCACCACCAACCTTAGCACAGACGCACAGGATGGTGCGATCATGCACACAACAATACAGCTGATGCTTAATCACATTATATATCCTTCATGCCTGTTATACTGATAATTTGCTTCTCTTGGCCATGCATTAACAGCATCTGCCGTCATGGCAATCAAGAAAGATTACCAGGTACACAACAACTGGATGGGTGACCCGTGCTTTCCCAAGACACTAGCGTGGGATGGCTTAAATTGCAGCTATGAAGATTCCAGCTAATTTTTTTTTAATAATACATTTATTTAATTAAATTCGAAAAATATAACGGAAAACCACGAAATTACAGGAATAATACGGCTTCAGCCTAGGCCTAGCCGATAAGGGCCCGTCGGCCAAGATTGGGACGAAATGCCTGTCGGTCGACCCCTGCACTTGTCAGAGAGACCTATCGGCTAGTATTGGGCCGACAAGCTTCTGTCGGCCTAGGCCCAGCCGACCAGACCCAGTCGGCTTAAGCTGGGCCGACTTCTGCATGTATGTTTTTTCCCGTCGTTCCCGCAATTTGTCTCCCGCCGTTGTGTTCCGGCACATATCTTCCCGCCATTTTTCTCCCGCCATCTTCTCCCGTTGTGCAGCGCTGGCCCGCAGACGCACAGTTTCTGAACAAAGAGATCCTCGAGAGTAGGAGCCATCTCACCCCATCGAAAGTGAAACGTGTGGGTCTCGGGCCTCCATCTGTCCACTAAGCATGTGAGAAGACAGTTGTCTATCACCATGCCTGAAGAGTCAGCAGTGGCCTCTACTAGACGCGCGAAAGGTAAAAGCCCAGCCCACTTCAACCTGCATGTTCAGCAAACAAATATAAATTCGTAATCATATATATGTAGCGAACAAGAAAATTAATGCAGATAATATATGACATGCAAAAATTAATTAGGCATGTACCTCTCCTCCCAAGCAGGGTGTATCTGCCAATATTCCCTCGGTCCTCGAGTTATTAGAGGCTCGAGGCTACGCTCCTGTAATATCTTTGCGCGATGGTTGTGATCCACATCCGGACTGATCAAGTATACTTGTTCCATATCTTCGCGCACCTAAATTAAAAGTCTAAATTACAGATGAAATCAAACTCTAAATTTAAAACACTGATCCACACTTATGACAGATAAAAACATACTCTAATTTAAAAACATTGATCCACACTAATTGAAGGATGCACACTAATGTGACACCAATTTACTGTTATAACCGGCAACATCTATGTACTTAATATTAGTAGCGCAATAAATACCTAGCAATACCTTATGCTGCGCCCTGTCGGCCAGGCTTGGGCCGATTAGTGGCTGGTCGGCCAGGCTAGGGCCGATTAGTGGCCACGTGACGCAGAAAGGCCTGTCGGCCGCAGGCCTGGCCCGCCATGCACAGCAATCGGCTTAGCTAGAGCCGACGAGTGCTTTTCGGCCCAGTTATGGCCGACAGGCCCTTATCGGCTAGGCCTGGGCCGAGGCCGTATTATTCCTGTAATTTCGTGGTTTTCCGTTATATTTTTCGAATTTAATTAAATAAATGTATTATTAAAAAAAATTAGCAAGATTCCAAGCATCCGATAATCACAAGAGTGTAATTATATATCCCACGTCTACACTTACTTAATTACTTTGGCGACTGCTCTGCCGTAAAACTAACTCACTTTGCACTTTGTAGAAACCTGTCCTCCAGTGGTCTCAATGGTACTATATCGCCTTCTTTCGCAAATATCAAGAATCTCCAATACTTGTACGTTACGTGACACGTGGACCAATTACTTCTCTTTATTTTTGACTGAAACGTAAGGTGAAAGAAAATAGCTATCGCTACCTTGCAGGGATCTGTCAAACAATAACTTGATAGGTTCAATTCCAGATGAACTTTCGCAATTGCCTTCATTGACGTTTGTGTAAGTTTTATTTGGCCACTTATTTCAAGTTTTACACATTCACATCGTATGCATCTACTTACGTCAGTATTTTTTCTCCTATATATAGAGAGTTGTCAAACAACCAGCTCAATGGGTCGATTCCATCTGGACTTTTCAAAAGAGTTCAAGATGGATCCCTGGTTCTAAGGTCCTTTTCCCCAATATTTCCTTTTAATTTGTCGAGTTAACATGCACGATGTTCTAGAAGATAGAATTTTAATAAACTCAAATCGATTTCACATATTTTGGTAGATATGGCGGCAACCCAAACCTTTGCACCAGTAGCTCGTGTCAGCCTGCTCAAGGGACAAGCAAGAGGGCCACTATCATCGTTGTCATCGTAACTGTGGTTATGGTTATTGTACTATCAGTGGGGGTACTTCTATTTTGCCTGCAAAGACGAAAAAAGCAAGGTGAGTCTTTGGCATGAGCACAAGAATTCCCTAGTCCATTTTTAATTCCCCACCTGTCACCACCAGTTATAATGTTACTTGTGGAACTCATTGCAATGAAGGATCAGTAATCAACTCTTCAAAGACGAAGAATAATGTGATGGCGAGCTCGACCTCGAACAATGCTGGATACACGGACAATTCGTTAAATCTTGAAAACCGTCGGTTCACATACAAGGAACTAGAAATGATAACCAAGAACTTCCGGCAAGTGCTTGGCCAGGGTGGATTCGGGTGTGTCTACCATGGCTTCCTGGAGAATGGAATTCAAGTAGCAGTAAAGCTTCGGTCAGATTCATCAGAACAGGGTGTCAAGGAGTTCCTTGTAGAGGTAAAGTTTCATACATGTTTGTACAAAAATTATGGAAAAGTTGTTAATGGGCATGGACTCACGTACACCCCTACACTGTATCAGACTTCTCACTTTTCTTGTTTCTCACAAACTATACTACATATGGCTTTGAAACTTTGCAGGTGACTAAAAATTAGAAATAGAATGGGAAACACCAGCTCAAATTTATTTCTGCAATTTTTTTACTATTTTAATGAAAAATAGTATAATTAAATATATATACATATAATGTCAGAAAAATCCCGAACTAATTTTCCCACATTCTATCTCAAATGTTTGAATGAACTAAGAAGTTCCAAAACCATAGGTTTCATGGGTTGAGAGATACAAAAAAGAGAAGTTATTTGAGAGGGAAAAAAGGGCTAGCACCTTGATGCACCTATGAACAATTGAGATAGGGGTGTTGTACGCCCAGGAGTACAGAACCATTTTCCTATATATATATATATATATATATATATATATATATATATATAATATCAGTAGTGTAGGTCGTCTAGTACGTCGCGGTACTTTTGCAATTTAACCCCCCAATTTTCTGAAAATCGACCCGCAGTCCTTCGCGGCTAGGCCCTTCTTTCATCTCGGCATCGCGTACGTCTCGGCCGCCATCATCGCGCCGGAAGAGCGCCAGGCCCGGTCGGGTCCACCCCTACCCTGCCGGATCTGAGCAGGGTGTCACCAGATCCAGCACCGCAGCCCGCTCCCATCCGTCATCGACAACAGCAGGACCAGTCCTCAGCGCAAGCACGAACCGCGTGGCGGCGGACCAGGCCTAGCGCTATAGCGGAAGAGATCCAGGGCAGCGACACCCGAACCGAAGGTTTGTTCATGCTGAATGCACCGTTCTGGCACGCCTTGATGCTCGCCACCATCGGGGTTGCTAGCTCCCCCGCCAACCAATACCGCCTCTATCCTTGTCTTCGTTCTTCTCATCAGGAGGGGCGGTGAATCTCACGTCGAAGGAGAATGGAGGCTATAGCTGTGTAGTAGAGATACACGAATTGGGATTGATTAGGAATTCAAGAAAGAAAGGTCCTAGCATACGGGAGTACTGCTGCTAGGAATTCAATAGGATTTTATTCAAGATGCAGACCTGGGTCGTGCTCTCATGCAGCCATCTGACATATAAAAAAAAAGCAGAAGAAAAGAAGTTAATTACCCGTCTTGTTAAGATTCTAAAGTGGCTGAAATGGTGCAAACGAATAACATCTTTTTTTGGGAAGTAAATAACATAATTCATGTCAATTATGGATACTCGTCTTCCCAAGAGGTCTGAAAATTGGGATTGATATCTAAATTAAGATCTATATCCGAGAAGCGATTGAACGGCATGTCATGTATAAACTATATTGTTGCAGCACCTTGAGGCGTACAAAATTGGCTACAATGACAATGTTTTGTAGAACGTCAAAAGTCCGGCCATTGTGCCGCCGTCAACCTGCTCCTAGCCGGGAGGTGCGCGCAGATCACGCTGACACATATGCTAACTCCTCAACGCCATGTTTTAGCATGACAAAAGTTGACATATTGGTAAATCACATAGTGATCAACAAAGATGTTAAGACGGGAGAGAAATTTCCACATTTGCCACAACACACGGAGCGATTCCTCACATTATGCCCATAGCAACGCACGGGTCTTGTGCTAGTAGTATATAGGTTGTTATAGACATTTTAATTAATGGCTGCGAAGGGTATTACATCAAGTGGATAACATAATATTGGATCTCTCATGCGCTATCTCGAATATACCAGATATCTTTTCTGCAGTTGCTACTACAAGTTTATTTCATCTAAGACACACGTTTTCCCTCTAACGTCATAGCATACTAGTTTGATCGGAACATATAATATATGAACAAGGTAGTAATATCAAAATTTAAATAGCCAGCTATTTCTCAGCTATAGCTGTTCCAACACCCTCCATCTACAGCTACAGTTATTTTACGCTGAACTAAAAAAAGCCGCTAATCTTCCAAGAAATTCCGCTAAAGCACTGATTTGGGCCAAAGTTACCGTTATTTTCATCTGCAGGCCCAAATTTTTCCGAGTCTAAAAGAACACCGCATGGCCCAAAAATTTTCGATATCAAATATTGATTCAACCTATATAAAATGAAAAAAAAATATTGCCATAAGTGATTCCTGTACCTTTTTTTGGTCAAAACGTTTGTGGTTCAACCCACAACTTGCTTCTCCATGAGCTCAATCGTTATGATTTCAATCTCTAGGTAGATGTTTGTCAACTCGACAACCCTCACATGCATGCATGGTTAGTTAATGCTTAACTGCACATCCGACAATATTGTAATGTTCTCCATCAGCTCCCACAAAACATAAGTGTCAGTCCCTCATGCAACACCTAAGAAAATAAATGAGCTTACTTCTACATTATGTCCTAAGTTAAACTTTTCGAATGTGACCAGCTTTATAGAAACCCATAACAGCATATCACATCAAATTATATATTTTGAAACTATACTTTAGGACGGATCTAGCGATACTGATAATTTATTTTCATAAATGCTGCTACTTTCCCTATGAAGTTGGTCAAGCTTTATAATATTTGGACTTAAAGAAAAGTTAGTACACTTAATCGCAGACACATTGATAGTAGCTAATTAACTTTCCCTGAATATATGCATCAAGACAAAAATTTCTCCTTGACACATTCTCTTATTAAAACTTTTTTTAACTTCGAACTCGTAACCTGATAAAGGCGAAAGATCAGATGTAGATTATTGGACAAGATGATGCTCTGAAAACAATTGGAATTCTAGGTGGAGTCGCATCTGAATATAATACATACATTGCCAGGCGAGACATGGGATCGATGCAACTTCGATTCACGGGATATGCAGATTTGCATAAAGATTCGATGATACCTGAGAAGGAGTAATTTGAAA
>CAMZMU010000010.1:2586239-2730313 GCA_947311845.1 Poa pratensis
AAAAAAGAGTGGAATGCTCCCTTCATGCCAAAATATGCTACAGTTCATCCAATAATTTGTTCCATTTTAATTTATATTCATTTGTTATAAACAATAAACAACATTACAGACAGTTTAAAGAAACGAAGAATGTATCGGATATTCACAACGGGTGCACCCACTACCCAAAAAACAATTTTCCAAATGTCAAAAAATTCAAAATAAAAATTTCGCATATAATTCAAGACATTTCATGTTAGCACAAAAATTTACGCGAAGAGAAACCTTTTTTTGCAACCTGTGCAAAAAAGACAAATCCGGACGGAAATGGCTTTATACGTGTCAGATTTTTGTTTTTTTTACAGCTCACAAAAAAGTTTTTTCATCATGCCATTTTTTGTGCTAACACATCATGTTGTAATGTACATCCGGATTTTTTTCTGTAATTTTTTGACATAAAAAAAAACCAAAACTAAATTACATAATGGGTGCATCTAGACCCTAGAGCCAAATCGCCGCCTCCAGAATGTATCAACTTGTGTATTGGTTCCTTTCCCTCTCATGCATTCAATGGGGCTACGAAGAATGGAGTGAGTGTGCTAGCCAATTCATTTGGAACCTATGGACAGAAACTAGTTTGTTAGTTTCATTTTTTTTTTGTACTATAAGCCCAGTAGCTGCCCATCATAAAGAGGCCGTGTACACTTGTGTGTCGAGAAGTTGTGCAGGTGAGCTGATTCTACTATGTGGTCTCAAGGGTAACTGTCCAAAGACCAAGTGGTTTGCTATCTCATAATTGAAGAAGGAAGACGAGCATCACCACTAGCTGGTCCTATTAAATTTCTTTGATAGTTAACCTTAGTCCACAAAACTGGATATTTCAAAGTGCCTTTCGGATGACCCAACACATCACATAAGGCCAGTCTCTCATAGAAGATAGTATTCCTATATGCCCTAATATAGTGTGCATTGGTTTCCATGAAATTATCGAACACGGTTGACCAAATTTATTCAAAAAATTATCTATATCTACCGACATCAAATGTATGCTGTATTAACATATACTTCAAGGTGAATCTAATGATATCGATTAGGTATTCTAGATGTTAATATTTCTATAAACTTGGTCAAAGTTTACAGGGTTTGACATCTCCCTAGTGTATAGTATCTATACAAGTTTACTTATTATGTTTTAGTACAAATGCTTAGGAATGTGTACTGATATGGTACAATGTCATATCATGATAATACTACCTTCTCTTTCTTTATTTAATGATGTGACACATTATACAAATGCTTACATAGCACTACATGATACCTGCTATAATACTTCTATGATCAGCTTAAACCTGAGCCTTTCAGATGACCTCCACGAAGAGATGATTCTCTCTAGAGTCTAGGCAATGATTGAGTAAGAAAATATTTTTGTACTCCGATGTTGTCAATCTTGTCAAATAGTTTTTCAAAATAATTAGCTCACTCCGATATTTTTCTAAAAAAATCTATGTGGAGTAACATAGATTAGTATAATGCATACCTAGTAGTCTATGTTATCATCTCCACTGTGGAGAGTATCATATAAAATATTATCATAGGCAGCTTCATTTATTAGGTACTACAGTATGACAGTTGGGCCAACATGTCATATTACCGTATATCATAATACCAATATTGTCTCTTTGTTCGATTAAAAAATTAACATATATGATCATTGATTAGTTGGGACTGCATGTAGTTGCATAATACCAACTGTGTTACCAGTACGAGAAGAGAGGCCATAAACATTGGCCAACATAGATTGTGTCGGATAAACACAACTAAGGATAATTGTGTCGGTCTTACACTATCAAATGAATTAGGGTTGGAGGCATATATAAACATTTGCTCCTATTAAGCAAGGTGCACAAACAAAAGCAATATCTTACTGTCTTTTTTGGAAAATGCCTTGTGCTTTTCTGTGTCTAATTTTGTTTGATGCATGGTTGACAAGACAATTTTGTTACAAAGTTTTAAATAGCGAGCTAAGCCATGGACGGCAGCTAAAAAATTCGTTGCTGCTTTGTTCCATACTGAAAGCATCTTTCGTCTTTATCTCAAATCGTTTTAGTTGACGGGCATGGCGTCTTTGCTGCTACTCTTGTTTTCTTGACCATTCAATTTGTGGTTGGGATATGTGCCAAAAGTAATTTTGAAGACATACCAGGTCAATATGCCACGGAATACATGAGCAGTACCGGTACAAAATCTCCTGAACTCTCTCTGTCGCCGTGCCTCCCTGCCCAGTCTCATTTTATTTCCAATTGGCTCTCATTGAGTTGGGATCATATGGAATGGATTTATGCTCATGTAAAGTTGTGCACATAAATTTATTTTTTGACTTATTTCTGCAAATCAAATAGAAAAAACATGTTCCATTGTAATGTAAATCCTGTTGTTGCTCCTATTAATTGGATGAACATGGAGCATTGACGAATCATTGTGGTTGTGAATCCTACTGCTTAATCTTAGTTCTGAAATTGTGCAGGTAGACAGACTGTAAGCATGGCTGCTTATTGTCGAATCAGTGTTAACTTGGTGTTTTGTGCTAAATAAAATTACTGGGAATGGTATAACTGGTGGGGAATCATTTCTTGAAGTATGCTATTTCAAATTGTAAAGGCTGCAGAATTGGTGTGAAGATTTACTGTGTAACATCCGGCTTGATATGTGTATCAAACGGAAATGTGAAATACAAGACAATACAAAGGCAAATACAAGGTCCACGACACATTCTAATGCCCCTGTTCAGCTGTGCAAATGAGCTCGAGCTCCGTTTTGAATCGCTGTACGTGTCCCCTTGTTGGCCTTGATTGTCTAACAATTCATGGCGCGACGACTCGGTCGTCAACGGGCCGGGTCTTTAAATAGCACAACAGATTGGCTGGAGGGATATTGCGATCTACTTTCATCTTGCTGATCAATGGAGGCAAGAACAAGGGCAGTCATGCCATGGCTGCTGCTTCTCTGCCTCGCCGCTACGGGCGGCTTACTGCAAGCTGTTGCGCAGGACGGCACCGGTATGATCAACATATATATTTGTAACAGTAGTACGTGCGTCATTTCAGCACTTATGAAATGGGCCGGTGAAAAGGCGTGATCGATTATTCCGAGTCAATGTGTGGATGCAGATTTCGTAAGCATCGACTGCGGTCTCCCAGGAGAGAAGGGCTTCATGGATGACAAGACCAATTTGAACTTCACCACGGACGCTGGCTTCATCGACACTGGCGTCAACGACAACATCTCCTTCCAGTACAAAGGCCCGTCGGTGGCCAAGACCTGGAACACCGTGCGCAGCTTCCCCAACGGCACCCGCAACTGCTACACTATTGTTGCCCCAGAGTCCGGGCTAAAGTACCTCATCCGGGGCAAGTTCTGGTATGGCAACTACGATGGCCTTAACCGGCTGCCCATCTTGTTCGACCTCTACATCGGCGTGAACTTTTGGACGACGGTGAACATCTCAGATGCCGATTCCGCGGTCTCTGAGGAGGCCATCGTGGTCGTGCCGAACAACTTCGTTCAGGTTTGCTTGGTGAACACCGGTTTTGGCACGCCCTTCATCAACGGGCTGGATCTAAGACCGCTGAAGAACACGCTCTACCCGTATGCCAACGAGACGCACGGCCTGGGCCTGGTCCAAAGGTTCAACTTCGGACCGTCTAATCGCAGCACCATTATCAGGTCGGTGATTGAAAATATATACTCGGATTCTTAATTAATTATTTCTAAGTTTTCGTAACCAGGAAACGCATGCATGCAACTGACTGTCGAACTGCATGCAGGTACCCTGATGATCGGCACGACCGTTTCTGGTACCCTTTCGTCAACGAGACAGCTGATTGGGCTGAGATACAAACGAATTTGGAGGTGGAAAATTACAGTACAAACCGCCTCTTCGAAGCGCCCACAGCTGTGACGCAGACGGCTATCACGCCAAGCAACGCCGGAAGCAACATAGAGTTCAGCTTGGAACTTCCAGCAAGTCCGCTTAACCTCATATCCATCATGCACTTCACCGAGCTCCAAAACCTCACCGCCATTAATGCTTCGCGCCAATTCGACATCAACGTGAACGGGCCGCCGGGGTACCCAGCCTACACGCCAAGCTACCTCTTCAGCGACGCCATCTACAACGAGGAGCCAACCGAATACAGCCAGTTTAGCGTCTCCCTCATTCCCCTTGCTAACTCAACGCTGCCTCCGATTATCAACGCCATCGAGCTCTTCTTGTTGTACTGCCAAGATCATCTAGGTAGATCGATTCGAGTAGAACAGAGAGATTGGGAGGAGGATGATCACCTTTTCCTTTAGAGATGAACCCGGAGTGCCGGACAAGGTGGAGGTGGCCGGCGATGGGAGTGGGTAGCAGTGGCGGCGGTGGTGGCACTTCCCGTCGGCTCGCGCTAACCCTAGATCGGTAGGGGTGTCGGTGGGGGTTCTGGCACAGCGGCAAACCTCGTGACTCGTGCTGCAGGTCCCCCACCTCTTTATATAGCGCGGCGACAGGGGCCCACCAACCAGGGTGCGGTTGGGCGTCCCCGATCAGGACGCGGTCAAGGGGACCGATCGTTGGGGTTCGACCGGATGAGATCAACCTAACATTCTCCCCTTGATCTCAACTTTTACTTTTAACTTTATACTTTGTACTTTACTCGTTTCATCACGGATCAGTACATAGAGCATGTTTCATCGTCACAGCTCAATTGCCGATAGAATCAGACAGCTACAATATACGTCTCTGTTTTGAAACAAATCCTTTACTTTTGGGCCTCTTTATTGTCCGGAAATCATATAGACTATACCATAAACCCATGTCGACTATGTGTTCTCCAAAACACACTGGGCGGTAAGCCTTTAATTAGCAGATCTGCAAACACTTGTGTGTTTCTTTTATCTATTCCTCTTATGCTCCAAGCATTTCAACATTATTCCGGACTTTCTCCTTTACAACGTATAACTCTGTGTCAATGTGTTTGGCACCACACTTGACTCGTTGTCTTAGGAGTGAATTACTTAATGGTTATTGCTGTTGTCAACCATTATCAATTCCGGGTACAGGTTTCCTTAACCATTTTGCCTATCCCTCGGCCTTATATCATGCTATAAGATGTCTTTACATCACACTGATGCTAATCATTTCATTCTCTGGAGCTTTTCCACACAAAAACTCCAAATGTGAAATTTAGCGACAATTGTGGATTTCGCTATACATTTCACAAATTCTTTCTTTGTGCTCACAACCTTTTGAGAGCACATTTATAGATCTATCTTTGTACTCACAACCTTTTGAGAGCACTCTGTTTCTTTTAGCATATCTTTGATTCCATTCCAGTGATCTATATCTGGATTGGACATTGCCAAAACAACCGGATACGTGAACTGTCAGGGTAATATTGAGTTTCCAACAGCTGAAGCATATGGTACCATATCCATTTGATTCGCTCTATGTTATCTCTTGGAACACTAAAGTTCTCAATTCCATTACCCTTGACAATAAGAACAGGCGTAGGTTTTCTCGACATGCATGCTTTAGAGACTTCTTCTCAGCATGTCCATGCGATATTTCTAATACCCCTTTTCTTCTTTTCTTAGTAAATCTCGATACTTTTAACGATAGACACTCTACCGAGAATACTCTTTTGAGGACAAGAACTTCTTTTCTCTGCCGGTAGTAGATTGACATCACCACTAGCAAGTAGGATATCATCCACATACACAGGATTAGGGAATGAATTTCCCATTCTATAAGTTTATAGAAAAGCGATTGTCCTCTCATTCTCTTTAACCCAAAATAACTTCTGATTCTAGAGACTTGCTCTAGTCCGTAAGATCCCTTGTGTTCTTTACTTTCATCTGATGTAACTCAGATCATTATGTGTCATTATCACTCATTATAATCTGTTTATTCTCTTAGCGCAAAACTTTCGATTTAAAATCGCTTTTTACATATTTCCTTTGGAGTCACATTGGCGTTGTAGACCCTTTATAGCCTACTGTTTTGGCTCCATTGGAAATTACTTATGAGTCCCAAACATCGTCGGGATTCACATAGTCTCTAATCATTAAGACAAGTAGACACTTGTCAAAATCGATTGAGCGCTGCTTATAATCTCTGTAAATGAGGTGGGATCAACCTTCATTTAAATTTCTCTGATATAGACTTTATAGTCATCTGTTTTTCTCATATGGGGATGTTGTTGTTTTGTCATTGCCTAGAGGCAATTAATTCTGCAGTCTTCTATTGCTATAGCTCTTACAAGGACCTAAATCACAAGATCCATGTTTGCTTGTTCATCTCTATTATAAAGCAACAAGCTCCCCCAGATAAAATCTATTCGAGCCTTAGGTATGTTCATACCATGCTCCCCCAGATTACTCCATTTTCTCCAAAATGGTGTATCCTTAATCCTTTTTATTTGGGTTTATTCTGTTAACCCGTTAATCTGTCTTCTTTATGGCACTTTGAGTACCGTCCTTAGTCTCCTTTCGGAGCTGTAAAAAATCCAGGAATAAATCTATCTCTTTACTTTAGGGATATCATTATTATGACCATTGTACTCCCCAGACGATCACAATTCATCATAGATCACTTAGATGCATAATGTGCATCACATTATCTGAAGTATAGGGGAGTTTATACTGTAACATTCTCTATCTCCCCCTCGAAATGTGGCAAGAACCTTTTTGCCACAATTTCGAAACTTTGATTATCTGCTTTATTCAATATGAAGTTATCTTTTAACGTATGGGAATACTTTTTCCTCATTCCTTTTTCAAAACTCACAAGAGTTCTTTCTCAATGGTACTGCAAGTCACACTTGCATAACATTCTTATCTTTAGATTCATTTGTAACTTTATTCTCTTTTGACTCATTAAGTGCTTTATAACTATGATACACAAGGTGTGCGGTCGATATAAAAACACATGAGACATCACATCTTTCTTCTGTCATACAGAATAAGTCCTTTGTCAAAATTTTCTCCCGCCATGCGGGTATTTTCCCAGACTTTTCCCACCATGTGGGTATTATTATCATCTTTTCCCATCATGCGGGTAATTAAGAGACACAGATGCCACAATTGGCTCTTTAGACTGTATATTCAATCATCAAATTCAGAAATAAATCTGAATACTATTTTATACACATGCTTAATCCAACGTTAGTCAAATTAAGCATTCATGTTGCTCGTTTAAAAAATTCTTCACATAGGTACATGAAAGAAATTCGTTAAACAAAACTCTGAATGATTTATTTGTTTTCTGCATGGAGAGTACATGAAAGACATTTGTCAAACAAGACTCTCGATGATCTATTTGTATTCTTGGATTAACATCCAATAATTCTTTTCTTTTGCAGTCATTCTTTTAGAGAGAACATACTCTCTCACTTTATGACCTTTCTTGGTCATCTTTCGGGTCACAAGTACCCATTCTTTTGCTTTCACGAATGAAAACATGAGAATCTTTGTCTGAGAAAATATTCAATAATAATAAACAATAATGAGCATAAAAATAACCCTACGTTGGTCTGGTTAAAGATATGCACATTAAAATTTTAAAACTTTCTTCTATATTCTAAATCACCGTTGGGCAGAATTAGAATGAAACATCATCTTTCCACACTAATTCTACATCACCGTTGGGCAGAAATAGAATCAATGTATAAAACTCATAAACAACATGATGATAATATTTCTATTGCAATAAAGAACTCTGTTTGCAAATAACATTATCATCAACTCTATTTCAGCGGAAACATGAAATATACATATTTCTATAGTTCAAGAGCATTTCTTGATCTTTTATCTTTTCTCTGAAAATTGATCACTTTCATGCAAAATTATCAGTGATCTAGCCCTTTGACTATAGAACTCACATAATTATAGTACTGCTCTCATCAACGTTGGTCAGAAAATAACAATACCATAATTAATCTGTTAAAACAAGTATTTCTCTTTTTCCTCCTCTCTAATTAAATTTTCCCGTTGGTTCCAATTTAATTAGAGGAGAGTCCTTTTACTTTACAGCAGAAACTGTAATGAATTCTCTGTATTTCACAAACTTTGCACTGTTCAACGATTAACAAATCATGATTATGTTATTAACAACGTTGGTCATAAAATAACATAATCATAATCATTACTAAAAAACACTTTAACATGATCCTTTAATTCTTACTTTTTAATTTTTTTTTGACCTTTTAAATTTAAAAAAGCACATTTCTCTATTTGTAGCGGAAAACATGAAATAAAAATTCCATGAACTTTAATATTCACTTTATCACATCTTTAAAAAATTCAATTATCACTTTATTGCTTTTAAGCAATTACTTTTAACTATTTGCAGCGGAAATAATTCTATCACAAACTTTATATTTTCCAGAAACATTTCTGTCATTTTTCTGTTTTTCTAAACAAAATTTTGATGAATAATTTTGAATAGAAAGAACTAGTTGAAAATTGCCCAAAAATTGGACAAAAAACAAATAAAATATGCTTCTGGAAAAATTAACAGAAAGCTGTTCTTTTTGGCCCGCAGAAGAAATGCGCGGCCCAGTGTTATCTGCCGCCCGAGCGACGCTTTAAATGGCCCACGGCCTGCTCTGCGAGCACCGCAGCGGGCGCTGCGTCGGCCCGGCCCACGGCCTGCTAGGCCCACAGCCCGCCCAGCGCGCGCCGCTCAATCTGCCGCCCGCGCGTTGCGGAAAACGGCCTGCGGCCCGCGGCCTGTGGCATCTTTCGGCCAATGTCGCCGTGTTACTTGCTGCACAGGGCGTCACTCTGCAGCCTTTCTAACACGGCCCACGGCCCATTTTGCGCCCAGCAGCGGCCCAACTACCTGGAACCCTAGATCGGTGAGATCCTAGCCGTTGGTGGGATCGGACGGTCGAGCATGGTTGTCGGTCGATGAAAACCAACTGCAACCGCTCGACACCTCACTTTCTTCCTCCCCTCGCACCTTCTCTGTTCCCGAAAACCGGCGGCAAAAACGGTGGAGAGAGAGATGCCCGAGGCCGGCGGCCCGCCGGAGACGGCGGCGCACCACGGTGCCTGCTTGGTGCCGGCCCTTCCTCCTCCCTTTCCTTTTCCTTTTCATCACCCACGGCCACCTCACAGAGAGAGAAACAGAGGAGCCCGCGGCCCCTGCTGCTTCCCCTGCGCCGGCGACGATGCGGGATCTCGCCGGCAGGGCATGACGGTGGTCCGGCGGTGCTGTTTTTGCCCCCGAAGGGAACTCATCCTTTCGGCCGTGGCGGAGACAGTGCCCCTCCACTGCCCTGTTCTTCGTCCAGTCCCTCGGCTTGCCGATACGGACATGGATCGAGAGGAAACGGCGCGGCCCTTGCGGCGGCGCTCTTTGCCGGCGACGCCGGTCCCCTTTTCCCCTCTTTTGATTTGGGATTTTTCTTTTTCGATTTTCCTTTTGGGGATGAACTCGGGATGAACTAGGGTTCTTTGATCTATTTGATTTCTTTTCTACCGAAAAAATCTAGCAACTAGAAGTTGGCTCTGATACCATTGTTGTACTGCCAAGATCATCTAGGTAGATCGATTCGAGTAGAACAGAGAGATTGGGAGGAGGATGATCACCTTTTCCTTTAGAGATGAACCCGGAGTGCCGGACAAGGTGGAGGTGGCCGGCGATGGGAGTGGGTAGCAGTGGCGGCGGTGGTGGCACTTCCGTCGGCTCGCGCTAACCCTAGATCGGTAGGGGTGTCGGTGGGGGTTCTGGCACAGCGGCAAACCTCGTGACTCGTGCTGCAGGTCCCCCACCTCTTTATATAGCGCGGCGACAGGGGCCCACCAACCAGGGTGCGGTTGGGCGTCCCCGATCAGGACGCGGTCAAGGGGACCGATCGACCCGTTGGGGTTCGACCGGATGAGATCAACCTAACACTTCTCCGTCATCTCCACCACCAACCTTAGCACAAACGCACAGGATGGTGCGCGCGATCATGCACACAACAATACAGCTTCTGTTTGCTTCCTTATTCAGGGCCTATTACTGATACTAATTAGCTTCAGTTTGTCATGCATTAACACGCAGCATCCGCCATTGCTGCGATCAAGAAAGATTACCAGGTGCACAAGAACTGGATGGGTGACCCGTGCTTTCCCGACAGTCTGGCGTGGGATGGCTTGAATTGCAGCTATGCCGATTACGAGCATCCAATAATCAGAAGCGTGTAATTATCCCACATATGCACTTACGTATGTTGGCGACTGCTTTGCCGTAAAACTGACTCACTTTGCTTGTTTGTAGAAACCTGTCCTTCAGTGGTCTCAATGGTGTTATATCGCCTTCTTTTGCAAATATCAAGAATCTCACATACTTGTACGTTACACGCATGACGTGGACCAATTAATTTTCTTAATTTTTGACTGACAAGTAATGTGAAATAAAATAACGATCACTATTTTGCAGGGATCTGTCAAACAATAACTTGATAGGATCAATTCCAGATGAGCTTTCACAATTACCTTCATTGAAGCTTATGTACATTTAATTTGGACCTTTATTACAACTTCTACAAATTCTCATCCCGTGCAATATGTTTAACTTATTTCAGTAGTATCGGTTTCTCATATATGTAGAGATTTGTCAAACAACCAGCTCAATGGATCGATTCCATCTGGACTTCAAAAAAGAATTCAAGATGGATCCCTGGTGCTAAGGTCCTTTTGCCCATCATTTCCATTTAATTTGTACAATTAACATGCATGCATGGTGTTCGACAATACAGAACTTGACTAAATAACATATCCATTTCACATATTTTGGTAGATACGGCAGCAACCCAAACATTTGCACGAGTAGCACATGTCAGCAGCCTACCCAAGGGAGAAGCAAGCGGGTCATCATAATTATTGCCATCGTAATTGTGGTTGTGGTTATAGTACTATGTGTGGGGGTACTGCTATTTTGCCTGCTAAGTCGAAAAAAACAAGGTGAGTCTTTCGTATGAGCACCAGAACTCCATTCCTAATTCCCCACCTATGGCCACCATTTGTAATGGTTCTTGTGGAACACATTGTGAAAGAAGGATCAATAACCAACTCTTCAAAGATGAAGAATAATGAGATGACGAGCTCGACCTCGAACAATGATGGATACACGGATAGTGCACTACAACTTGAAAACCGTCAGTTCACATTCAAGGAACTAGGGATGATAACCAAGAACTTCCAGCAAGTACTCGGCCAGGGTGGATTCGGGTATGTCTACCATGGCATCCTGGAGAATGGAATTGAAGTAGCGGTAAAGCTACGGTCAGACTCATCAGATCAGGGTGTCAGGGAGTTCCTCGTAGAGGTAATGTGGTAATGTTTCATGCATGTTCCTGTGCGACATGAATTTTTGCTAAGCATGATCATTAATTTATCCAGGCCCAGGTTTTAGCACGGATCCATCACAAAAATCTTGTCACCCTGATTGGATACTGCAAAGAAGGGGAGCACATGGCACTAGTTTATGAATACATGCCCGAAGGAAACCTACAGGAACATATTGCAGGTATCTAACTGGTTTAGCGATATAGCTTCATATTGTTGGAAAATAGCAAAGACTTTGGTACATGGCTGAATGCATGCACATCCAATTATGATGACATTATTAGCAAAGACTTCAGAATGATGTGTAGTAGTGCTTACGCATGCATGCAACTGACTGTCGAACTGCATGCAGGTACCCTGATGATCGGCACGACCGTTTCTGGTACCCTTTCGTCAACGAGACAGCTGATTGGGCTGAGATACAAACCAAGTTGGATGTGGAAAATTACAGGACAGTCATCTTCGAACCGCCCACAGCTGTGACGCAGACGGCTATCACGCCAAGCAACGCCGGAAGCAACATAGAGTTCAGCTTGGAACTTCCAGCAAGTCCGCTTAACCTCATATCCATCATGCACTTCACCGAGCTCAAAAACCTCACCGCCATTAATGCTTCGCGCCAATTCGACATCAACGTGAAGGGGGCGCCGGGGTACCCAGCCTACACGCCAAGCTACCTCATCAGCGACGCCATCTACTACGAGGAGCCAATCGAATACAGCCAGTTTAGCGTCTCCCTCATTCCCCTTGCTAACTCAACGCTGCCTCCGATTATCAACGCCATCGAGCTCTTCTCCGTCATCTCCACCACCAACCTTAGCACAGACGCACAGGATGGTGCGATCATGCACACAACAATACAGCTGATGCTTAATCACATTATATATCCTTCATGCCTGTTATACTGATAATTTGCTTCTCTTGGCCATGCATTAACAGCATCTGCCGTCATGGCAATCAAGAAAGATTACCAGGTACACAACAACTGGATGGGTGACCCGTGCTTTCCCAAGACACTAGCGTGGGATGGCTTAAATTGCAGCTATGAAGATTCCAGCTAATTTTTTTTTAATAATACATTTATTTAATTAAATTCGAAAAATATAACGGAAAACCACGAAATTACAGGAATAATACGGCTTCAGCCTAGGCCTAGCCGATAAGGGCCCGTCGGCCAAGATTGGGACGAAATGCCTGTCGGTCGACCCCTGCACTTGTCAGAGAGACCTATCGGCTAGTATTGGGCCGACAAGCTTCTGTCGGCCTAGGCCCAGCCGACCAGACCCAGTCGGCTTAAGCTGGGCCGACTTCTGCATGTATGTTTTTTCCCGTCGTTCCCGCAATTTGTCTCCCGCCGTTGTGTTCCGGCACATATCTTCCCGCCATTTTTCTCCCGCCATCTTCTCCCGTTGTGCAGCGCTGGCCCGCAGACGCACAGTTTCTGAACAAAGAGATCCTCGAGAGTAGGAGCCATCTCACCCCATCGAAAGTGAAACGTGTGGGTCTCGGGCCTCCATCTGTCCACTAAGCATGTGAGAAGACAGTTGTCTATCACCATGCCTGAAGAGTCAGCAGTGGCCTCTACTAGACGCGCGAAAGGTAAAAGCCCAGCCCACTTCAACCTGCATGTTCAGCAAACAAATATAAATTCGTAATCATATATATGTAGCGAACAAGAAAATTAATGCAGATAATATATGACATGCAAAAATTAATTAGGCATGTACCTCTCCTCCCAAGCAGGGTGTATCTGCCAATATTCCCTCGGTCCTCGAGTTATTAGAGGCTCGAGGCTACGCTCCTGTAATATCTTTGCGCGATGGTTGTGATCCACATCCGGACTGATCAAGTATACTTGTTCCATATCTTCGCGCACCTAAATTAAAAGTCTAAATTACAGATGAAATCAAACTCTAAATTTAAAACACTGATCCACACTTATGACAGATAAAAACATACTCTAATTTAAAAACATTGATCCACACTAATTGAAGGATGCACACTAATGTGACACCAATTTACTGTTATAACCGGCAACATCTATGTACTTAATATTAGTAGCGCAATAAATACCTAGCAATACCTTATGCTGCGCCCTGTCGGCCAGGCTTGGGCCGATTAGTGGCTGGTCGGCCAGGCTAGGGCCGATTAGTGGCCACGTGACGCAGAAAGGCCTGTCGGCCGCAGGCCTGGCCCGCCATGCACAGCAATCGGCTTAGCTAGAGCCGACGAGTGCTTTTCGGCCCAGTTATGGCCGACAGGCCCTTATCGGCTAGGCCTGGGCCGAGGCCGTATTATTCCTGTAATTTCGTGGTTTTCCGTTATATTTTTCGAATTTAATTAAATAAATGTATTATTAAAAAAAAATTAGCAAGATTCCAAGCATCCGATAATCACAAGAGTGTAATTATATATCCCACGTCTACACTTACTTAATTACTTTGGCGACTGCTCTGCCGTAAAACTAACTCACTTTGCACTTTGTAGAAACCTGTCCTCCAGTGGTCTCAATGGTACTATATCGCCTTCTTTCGCAAATATCAAGAATCTCCAATACTTGTACGTTACGTGACACGTGGACCAATTACTTCTCTTTATTTTTGACTGAAACGTAAGGTGAAAGAAAATAGCTATCGCTACCTTGCAGGGATCTGTCAAACAATAACTTGATAGGTTCAATTCCAGATGAACTTTCGCAATTGCCTTCATTGACGTTTGTGTAAGTTTTATTTGGCCACTTATTTCAAGTTTTACACATTCACATCGTATGCATCTACTTACGTCAGTATTTTTTCTCCTATATATAGAGAGTTGTCAAACAACCAGCTCAATGGGTCGATTCCATCTGGACTTTTCAAAAGAGTTCAAGATGGATCCCTGGTTCTAAGGTCCTTTTCCCCAATATTTCCTTTTAATTTGTCGAGTTAACATGCACGATGTTCTAGAAGATAGAATTTTAATAAACTCAAATCGATTTCACATATTTTGGTAGATATGGCGGCAACCCAAACCTTTGCACCAGTAGCTCGTGTCAGCCTGCTCAAGGGACAAGCAAGAGGGCCACTATCATCGTTGTCATCGTAACTGTGGTTATGGTTATTGTACTATCAGTGGGGGTACTTCTATTTTGCCTGCAAAGACGAAAAAAGCAAGGTGAGTCTTTGGCATGAGCACAAGAATTCCCTAGTCCATTTTTAATTCCCCACCTGTCACCACCAGTTATAATGTTACTTGTGGAACTCATTGCAATGAAGGATCAGTAATCAACTCTTCAAAGACGAAGAATAATGTGATGGCGAGCTCGACCTCGAACAATGCTGGATACACGGACAATTCGTTAAATCTTGAAAACCGTCGGTTCACATACAAGGAACTAGAAATGATAACCAAGAACTTCCGGCAAGTGCTTGGCCAGGGTGGATTCGGGTGTGTCTACCATGGCTTCCTGGAGAATGGAATTCAAGTAGCAGTAAAGCTTCGGTCAGATTCATCAGAACAGGGTGTCAAGGAGTTCCTTGTAGAGGTAAAGTTTCATACATGTTTGTACAAAAATTATGGAAAAGTTGTTAATGGGCATGGACTCACGTACACCCCTACACTGTATCAGACTTCTCACTTTTCTTGTTTCTCACAAACTATACTACATATGGCTTTGAAACTTTGCAGGTGACTAAAAATTAGAAATAGAATGGGAAACACCAGCTCAAATTTATTTCTGCAATTTTTTTACTATTTTAATGAAAAATAGTATAATTAAATATATATACATATAATGTCAGAAAAATCCCGAACTAATTTTCCCACATTCTATCTCAAATGTTTGAATGAACTAAGAAGTTCCAAAACCATAGGTTTCATGGGTTGAGAGATACAAAAAAGAGAAGTTATTTGAGAGGGAAAAAAGGGCTAGCACCTTGATGCACCTATGAACAATTGAGATAGGGGTGTTGTACGCCCAGGAGTACAGAACCATTTTCCTATATATATATATATATATATATATATATATATATATATATATATCAGTAGTGTAGGTCGTCTAGTACGTCGCGGTACTTTTGCAATTTAACCCCCCAATTTTCTGAAAATCGACCCGCAGTCCTTCGCGGCTAGGCCCTTCTTTCATCTCGGCATCGCGTACGTCTCGGCCGCCATCATCGCGCCGGAAGAGCGCCAGGCCCGGTCGGGTCCACCCCTACCCTGCCGGATCTGAGCAGGGTGTCACCAGATCCAGCACCGCAGCCCGCTCCCATCCGTCATCGACAACAGCAGGACCAGTCCTCAGCGCAAGCACGAACCGCGTGGCGGCGGACCAGGCCTAGCGCTATAGCGGAAGAGATCCAGGGCAGCGACACCCGAACCGAAGGTTTGTTCATGCTGAATGCACCGTTCTGGCACGCCTTGATGCTCGCCACCATCGGGGTTGCTAGCTCCCCCGCCAACCAATACCGCCTCTATCCTTGTCTTCGTTCTTCTCATCAGGAGGGGCGGTGAATCTCACGTCGAAGGAGAATGGAGGCTATAGCTGTGTAGTAGAGATACACGAATTGGGATTGATTAGGAATTCAAGAAAGAAAGGTCCTAGCATACGGGAGTACTGCTGCTAGGAATTCAATAGGATTTTATTCAAGATGCAGACCTGGGTCGTGCTCTCATGCAGCCATCTGACATATAAAAAAAAAGCAGAAGAAAAGAAGTTAATTACCCGTCTTGTTAAGATTCTAAAGTGGCTGAAATGGTGCAAACGAATAACATCTTTTTTTGGGAAGTAAATAACATAATTCATGTCAATTATGGATACTCGTCTTCCCAAGAGGTCTGAAAATTGGGATTGATATCTAAATTAAGATCTATATCCGAGAAGCGATTGAACGGCATGTCATGTATAAACTATATTGTTGCAGCACCTTGAGGCGTACAAAATTGGCTACAATGACAATGTTTTGTAGAACGTCAAAAGTCCGGCCATTGTGCCGCCGTCAACCTGCTCCTAGCCGGGAGGTGCGCGCAGATCACGCTGACACATATGCTAACTCCTCAACGCCATGTTTTAGCATGACAAAAGTTGACATATTGGTAAATCACATAGTGATCAACAAAGATGTTAAGACGGGAGAGAAATTTCCACATTTGCCACAACACACGGAGCGATTCCTCACATTATGCCCATAGCAACGCACGGGTCTTGTGCTAGTAGTATATAGGTTGTTATAGACATTTTAATTAATGGCTGCGAAGGGTATTACATCAAGTGGATAACATAATATTGGATCTCTCATGCGCTATCTCGAATATACCAGATATCTTTTCTGCAGTTGCTACTACAAGTTTATTTCATCTAAGACACACGTTTTCCCTCTAACGTCATAGCATACTAGTTTGATCGGAACATATATATATATGAACAAGGTAGTAATATCAAAATTTAAATAGCCAGCTATTTCTCAGCTATAGCTGTTCCAACACCCTCCATCTACAGCTACAGTTATTTTACGCTGAACTAAAAAAAGCCGCTAATCTTCCAAGAAATTCCGCTAAAGCACTGATTTGGGCCAAAGTTACCGTTATTTTCATCTGCAGGCCCAAATTTTTCCGAGTCTAAAAGAACACCGCATGGCCCAAAAATTTTCGATATCAAATATTGATTCAACCTATATAAAATGAAAAAAAAATATTGCCATAAGTGATTCCTGTACCTTTTTTTGGTCAAAACGTTTGTGGTTCAACCCACAACTTGCTTCTCCATGAGCTCAATCGTTATGATTTCAATCTCTAGGTAGATGTTTGTCAACTCGACAACCCTCACATGCATGCATGGTTAGTTAATGCTTAACTGCACATCCGACAATATTGTAATGTTCTCCATCAGCTCCCACAAAACATAAGTGTCAGTCCCTCATGCAACACCTAAGAAAATAAATGAGCTTACTTCTACATTATGTCCTAAGTTAAACTTTTCGAATGTGACCAGCTTTATAGAAACCCATAACAGCATATCACATCAAATTATATATTTTGAAACTATACTTTAGGACGGATCTAGCGATACTGATAATTTATTTTCATAAATGCTGCTACTTTCCCTATGAAGTTGGTCAAGCTTTATAATATTTGGACTTAAAGAAAAGTTAGTACACTTAATCGCAGACACATTGATAGTAGCTAATTAACTTTCCCTGAATATATGCATCAAGACAAAAATTTCTCCTTGACACATTCTCTTATTAAAACTTTTTTTAACTTCGAACTCGTAACCTGATAAAGGCGAAAGATCAGATGTAGATTATTGGACAAGATGATGCTCTGAAAACAATTGGAATTCTAGGTGGAGTCGCATCTGAATATAATACATACATTGCCAGGCGAGACATGGGATCGATGCAACTTCGATTCACGGGATATGCAGATTTGCATAAAGATTCGATGATACCTGAGAAGGAGTAATTTGAAAGAGCAGATTTGTTAGCGGATAGGACTAGGCGTCCCCCGGGGATTTTGGGGGAAAATCCCCCGGCTCCTCCTAGTGACACCTGTCCCCTTTCCTGACCCCAAATCCCATCAAATTTCCTTTTTGCTTCTATGAAGAAAAAGGTTCGCGCGTAATAAGAATTTTATACTATTGTAGGAAAAGTCTAAATTTCAACCAAAATCCCCGCAAATGGTTCTATGAAGCAAAAACGGTTTGCGCGTAATAAGATTTTCGTGCTATTTGAGCAAAAAGTTCAATTTCAACCAAAATCCCGCAAATGCTTCTATGAAGCAAAAACGGTTCGTTTGAAATAAAAAATTGTACTATTGTAGCATAAGTCCAATTTCCTCTCAAATCCCAAAAAATGATTCTACGGAGCAAAAAATTTCATTCGTAGAAACATTGCAGAACGCCCCCGACACGGCGTCGCCGATGCAACAACTCCATGGTAGGCGCTTGCAGCAACGTGGATGGTCTGTGATATCATCCTCCTCCAGAACTCTTGTGAGGCATCTTCCGTTCGCACAATCGTAAATGCTTTTACGGAGCAAAACGCGAGCCGTTGGTAGCATCGCTGCATGTCGTCGGTAGCAACATCGTGCGCCCCTGGTAGCATCGCCGGCTCGTCGGTAGCAATGCCATGCGCCGTTGGCAGCATCACCGGCTCGTCAGTATCAACGCCGTGAGACGTCGGTAGCATCCGTTCGTATCATTGCCGGATACCGACGGTAGCATCGTCAGCTCGTCAGTAGCAACGACGACCGCATTGGGAGCATCGCCGCTACCTCTTCGTGTACCGCGTTGGTATCAACACCATGGTACCAGCGTCGCGCTCCGTTGGGAGCATCGCCGCTACCGCCGGTAGCATCACGTGCACCGTTGGTGGCAACATCACGGTAGCAGCGCCGTGCACCGTTGTGAGCATCACCGCTACCGTCGGTAGCATCGCCATGCACCGTTGGTAGCAACACCACGGTAGCAGTGCCGTATTCCGTTGGGAGCATCGCCGCTACTGTCGGTAGCATCGCCGTGCACCGTTTTTTTTTTGAGGAGGATCCGACACTTATATTAAGGAAGCTCAGCACACAATACATAAAGGTCCAAAAGAAAACGAAAATTACAAACGGACCCAGAAAAGTGCACAGAGCACCCCAAGCCTCCGAGAAAGAACCCAATCGGATCCCTTATCCGCTCCCCAAGCACCTACGTGCCGCCGGGAAGAAGGCACCACCACCACAAGTAGAAGACTGCAGGAGCCGTCCGCCGACGCCGTGCGACGGATCTGAAAGGCGATGAACGCGTACAGCCAAAGCACCTGCTCCCCGCAACCTCCGATCTCCCAGCCGGCTCGTCGCCGCCCAGGACCACCACCAACAGCACCGCACCACTTCCAGCCGCCGCTCCCTCACCACCATGGCCGGCCAGAGCAAAAGCGTCGAGGAAGGAAACCACCCGAACCACCTGCACCAAAAGCGGGAACACTGTAACAGCCCAAAGTTTAGGCACCCAAAAATGTGAATAAAATTTTCACTTTTTATGTTTTCCTGTGCATCATAGCATCCTAAATAAATTGTTTCAAGAAAATTACAATTGGAAACAATTCAAATATGAATTGTTTCATCTCCAATTCCAAACCAATAAAAGCATTTGAAATCTTCAACAACAAAGGTACCTTGTCACTCTATATTTGTCAAGGAAGTTCCAAGAGATCACAAATATAATTTTGAGCAACTTTAAACATTATTAAAGTGTTGCCCAATTTTGAATTATCAAAATACCATAAACCAATCTCACAAACAAAGGTGGATAAAAACATTTTATTTTGAACCCTCAATTTTTTTGGAGCCTCTACATGACATAGGGAGCCTACCTGAATAACTTCAGCATTTTTGGAATGAATTAAGTAACTCAATTAAATGTTTGCAAAATGGGGCAGAAATGAAAGTAAAACAAGTTTATTCTACAAACTTTCTCCAAATGAGCTCAAATTTTTACCAGAGGATCTTTGTAGCAAATAATAACTTCCCACCAAATTTGATCAAATTTGGAGTTGCCTAAGTACCTCAATTAATTTGGCAAAGAAAAGAACAGAAAAGGAAAAAAGACTGAAATTAAATGAAAGAAAATGAACCCGGGGGTTTTTCAGAAAATGGTCGTCTCTCACCTCCCGACACGGCCGTGCCATTGCCATTGCCACGACGCCGTGCACGCCCTGCCGTGCCTGGGCCCCGCCGTCGCGTACCTCCGACACCGCAGCACCCCGGGACGCCGCATCCGTGCCCCTCCTCGACCGGAGACGACCAGACAGCCCGCTCCAGCACGCCGTGATGTCCCCGACAAGATCGACATGGGCGCCACCCGTGCTCCCTCTCCCGAGCCCCCCCAACTGCTATAAAGAAGCTCCCTCGGTGGAGAAGAACCCTCACACCACCACCGCACCACCTGCTCGCTTGCTCTCCTCTCTCTTCCTCTCCATTTCCTTCCTCGGCACCGAAACCATGGCCAGCACCGCCGAGGAAGCTCGCCGTCGATAGAGGCTGCCCGAGCAGATCGCGGACCACCGGAGCCTCCGCCTCCTCTTCATCCACCTCCCCGTGCAAGGAATCGACGCGAGGAGCCCGCAATCGATGCCGCCGAGAAGCTTCTTCCCCGACACCGATGCGCCTCCGACGAGCTCGCGCCACCGCTGTGCTAAACCTCCAGCCCCGACGTCGCTTCGCACGCAACGAGGGTGAGCTCGCGGTCCCGTGGGACATCCCCGTTCATCTTCCTGTACCCTAGGTCGCCGTAACAACGTAGCCCGTGCGCAACCGCGGCCGTAGCTCGTCGCCGTGCTCAACTCCGGCGATATTTTGGGTCATAGCTCCGCCAATAGAGCCCCCTCGTCGCTTAGAATCGAACGCGTGCCCTCTTGGGGTCGCGCGCGCCCAGCTGCTGCCGGCGTGCAACGCCGCCGTCGCGGTCACCGCGCCCCGTGCGTGCTGGACGTGGCATGGACGTGGTCCAGCGTGGCCGTGGGCCCGCGCTTGCGTGGCTTCCCCGTGGCAGCCTGGCCCACTGGTCAGTGACCATGGGTAGATATTCCCCGGGTAGAAAACGTTTCGGGTACTTATTTCTGTGAATTTAAATAAAAGACAGAAAATGTTTAAAGCTTAGAAAATCAATATCTTTTTAAATATTAGTCCAAAAGTTACACATAATATACCAAAATGTTCATAAAATGAATCCTATCTATTGGTATAACTCTCACATCCAACTAAATTAATTTAGTTGCTGTTTTATTAAAAATACTAAAAGGCAGAAAAGAAAGCAATATTAGAAAATCCATATCTCTAAAAATAATTGTCCAAAAATTTCAAATAAGATATCAAAATGATCAGTGGAATAAACCCTACTTTCTAATATCATTTTCATGATGAACTAAACACTGGAAATAACTTTTTCTTGCACTTTAGTAAAAGGGCAGAATATAAGATGATTTTGTAAAATTCATAACTTAATTAATAATGCTCCAAAAATTAAGTTTAACCTATTAAAATGTTTGTCTCAACAAACTCTACACATACATATTTTAATTGCATACAATTGAGTTAATTTTATGCCCTGTTTAAATAAAATACTAAAGAGGGCAGAATTGAACTCCAACTTTAGAAATCCATAACTAATTCAATAATTACCCAAGATTTATGTTTAATACCTTAAAATGTTCAGTGCAACATTTGCTAACTATTTTTAAGCCTTGTTAATCAAGAAATGAACCTGGTATCATTGTTTAATTGCCTTAACCAAAAATGGCAGATCCAATTGTTGTATGTTAATGTTCACCAAATATTCATAAATGCTAAGGAAATTGCAAACAACATATCAAAATGTGCAACAAGCCAATCCCTAATAGGAAACATCATTTCCATGCATGTTGGATAATAATTATGCACTAGTCTTATTGGAATTAATAATAGGCCATTAAGATAAGATATGAGGTTATGCCAAATAATGCCCACATTATTTGGGAACTCATTTAATTTGATGATCATGTTAAATGATCCTCCTAGTTGCATTAACATGTCATACCATCATGTGATTGAGCATTGCATTTGTAAACATGTGTGTGTATTGATTGTTCCTTTTCCATTGTTTTATGTATCGATAGATCAAGCAGTCGGGGTTCCACCACAATACCCTGACGACCCGTATTACCAGCCTACTGAACCAGGCAAGCGTAATCCCCCTCTGAGCATGTCTCCTCCTATATATTCCGCAATTATTTTCGCCACTATAATATTGCATTCGATTCCATAGGATTATATTGTTGGCCTGAATTGCTTAGCTATGCTACGTAAATGCTTAGCCATGCTTAGTTGATGCATAGTCGTTCGGTGGATATTCCATAATGGAAACAGTTGATGGAATGTTCGGATGTGGTGGTGGAAAGTTGTGGTGACGTATAATAACATGTTTAAAGGCGGGGATGAGAGGCCACTGTGGTTGTGGTGTTTTGTCTTGTTCCCGTCGCCTAGGTTCGAGTTTTCGCCTACGAGCCAAGACGAGCGTACTACCATGCGTGGGCATATGAAACCCCATCGACCAATTAACTTGTGCGGGGCTAGCCAGGGTCCTCTAGTTTGAGCTTCCATTTGCGTGTGCGTGAAGATGGTGGCCAAGACTGAGATGAGGATGGTGGTGTCTAGGAAAATGAGTGGCCACGGGGCAGGGTGTTTGGAACACTGAACTTGTCCCGTCCTCACTGATGATCCTGGGTTAGTCTTTTGGCAAGGTAAAGGTCGTAGCCGCTCCCACTCAGCCGGCTTTCCCCGGAAGAGAGCTAATGTACAGGCAATGAGCCGGACGGTACGCGTGGATAAGAAGCTGGGAGGGCCTTCGGGAGCCCGGCAACTTTCACATTGTACACCCCTGCAGGGTTAAATCTTTTCGAAAAGCCGTGTCCGCGGTTATGGTCAACTTGGTGACGGATTCAGAGACCATAGAGAACGTGAACGGAATGAGTAAAACATGAGTACTAAAGGTACTACCAAGATTGTAAGGTTGACTTCCTCGAGGGTGCTTCAAGGAGGTGCCTTTGTAGATAGGTGTAGTGTTGGAAGTTGGATGTTGATGAAGATGATCAGAAGAAAAGAGTTTACTTCTTACCCCTTTTCAAAAATACTCTGAGTAGCCGATGCCATGGAGTTAGGTCCTTTCAAAAGAAAACCAGCTTTACGCAAAATAGCCATAAAACCCTTTGAAAGCCAATCATCGAGCTAGTAGCTCTAAATAATCTTGCAGAGTTCGTCGAACTCAACGATGTTTTTTTGGTTTCAGTGGAGGACTTCACCAACCTTGAAGGTGGGTTCTTTGTGGACGTCGACGAGTAGTCTGGGGTTCCCAGGTGGCAGCCTGGGACATCCCGGAACAGCTGGCGCTTGAATGTTTATCTGTAGGCCTCTTAGGCCATAATTTGGATCTTGTTGTTTAGTACAACTTAATTCGCTTCCGCTTGTTGTACTGCTGGGTCTGTGACCCCTGGTTGTAATGTTTGCTATCTTTCTCTATTATAAGAGTTGAACTATAATGATTTGAGTCGTAGAGTCTGTAATGTGCCAGTGTTCCACCAGTCTTGATCTCTCTATTATGCATTGATAGTTGTGCCTGTGTTATGGCATCAATCGGGGTTTCCGGTTGTATCGCATAACCAGTGACGCACAGCATCTCTGTATAGCAGTCGGGTCGGGACGCTACAACTTGGTATCAGAGCAGGACTGCCTGTAGGAAACCCTTCTACTGGTCGACGTTGAGTCTAGTGTTTATGAAAACTATTTTTAAACTAAAAATGAGTTTTGAAAACCATCTCAGGATTCTTTTTACTCCTTACTTGGTTACCCTCTAATCTCGGAGCCATCTTACCTCAATTTGAGTTAAAAGATTTTCCTTCTCATCTGTTACTTCAAACCTTAGGATCACGGGGTTGGGTTCTACCTCAGTGTTTACGTGTCAGGTTGCTCCCGCTGCGTTATCATCCGAAGTCAACTCAGAGGTTTACAAACACGGTTATTCCGACCAAGTCTGATCACTTATTCCATTTCGGGTTTTTAACCCAAGGACTTGAACAGAGTCCCGGATTGTGCCAACTAGAGTGTGTCGACTCCCGTGGTTTCTTAACCATTTGATGCCCACGCTAGTAGCACATGATGCTGATCTTTAACCCAAGTCCATCTTGTTGGTCCCTTGGTCGTTTTGCCACAAAGTACTAGTCTGTGTACTTGAGTAGACGCTAATGCTATTGTCTCAACCATTCGGAGATAGATACCAACTGTGTCTTTGTCAATTCTCCAGAATGGCTCGAGGAGGCCGTGGAAACAACAATGACAATGAGGAACCGCCGCCACCGCCCACAATGGCTCAGGTCTTGATGGCCATTGAGGAAAACCGCGGGCGAAACGAGCAGCTGCTCGAACAGTTGGTGCAGCAGAATGCACGGAGGAACAACGAGTGCAACACTCTCCCTGATTTCCTCCGCTCACAGCCACCCACCTTCGCTGAGGCTAAGGAGCCACTGGAAGCTGATGACTGGCTCCGCGCTCTGGAGCGCAAGTTCGCCGCGCTGCATGTCCTAGCGGCCGAGCAAGTCAACTTCGCCACCTACCTCCTGACTGGTGCGGCTGATGTTGGTGGGAGAGTCATGTGGCGTTGTTCCCAGAAGGCCAAGTTTTCACTTGGGCAGATTTCCGCACTGCCTTCCGTGCGGCTTACATCCCTCAGCCAATAATGGATCTTAAGAGGAGGGAGTTTCTAGATCTGCAATAGGGTCGTATGGACCTCCGAGCTTATGGGTGTCAGTTCAACCATCTCTCTCGTTACGCCCCTCGGGACGTAACCACTGATGCCGACAAGGAGGAGTTATTCCGCAAGGGGCTGGCACCGAGGCTCCGCTATGAGTTGCTGCCTTTCAAGTTCCAGACCTATCAGGAATTGTTCAACCAGGCCCTTACCCTCGAGCAAGGAAGGAAGGAGTTCGAGGCTTCTAAGAGGCCAGCACCCGGAGGCCATCCGAGTTCCTGCTCCTTTGAGAGCAAGAAGCGCAGGGTCTTCGTCCCCTACAGCGCTGTGCCGCGTGCCCCCTTCATGCCTAGGGTCGTGGGAAACAGGCCCCCACCACCGTGCCCCACTACTTCGACACCTGGAGCTAGCGGGAGTGGGTATCGTCCTCAGCTGACTGCTCCACCTGGAGTCACTTGCTTCGCCTGTGGCCAGGCTGGCCACTACTCCAGGGAGTGCCCGCAGAAGGCACCTGTGGGGACCCCGGACTAGCCGTCCGAAATACCCGATTATGCTTAACACAACGATCCCGTGATCAGTCTGTCGTTGCACATAATCCGAACTGAATATCAAAGTTTACATCCAATACCGAGTTTAAAGTCTTACAACCAGGGCCATACTGGCCTAATTATACATAGGTGCCTTCAAGGGCCAATCATCTTTATTCAGCGGAAGCTACGATAGTAGGGCTAATCCATCCTAACAACACCGACAGGCAGCTGACTTATGAAGATCTTAGTTCGCATAGACGTCGCCGAACTCCTCTTCAACGTAGGGCTCCTCGAAATCTGGCTAAGACAATAGCCAGGGACGAAACCAATATGAGTACATTTGAATGTACTCGCAAACTACCCCAACTAGAGTAAGCACTAGTTTTAGTCTGAAAACTTTTACCTAGCTTTGAAACATTTCAAAGAAAGCCTTTTCTGAAAAGGGGTAAGAAGAAATTTTTACAACTATCCTTTAAGAAGACATCATTTTAGCTGTTTCCCCGAAACTCCTCCGGTATCCAACCACATTCCAATCATGGTTCCCAAACCCATCACAACCTCGTACCAACTCATTGGTACAGGTATGCAACCTTTTTCTACTTCATTTTCCTTTCAAAACTCAATATTTTATAAAATTTGCACATGGTCTTAAGACAGCCTCCCAACTGTCCATATCCGAGGACCCGGCTATTCGAATAGTTTTACCCTCTGCAGAGGTAGCACGCTTTTCCCACACCCATCCGGTCACTCATCGTGTCAGCCACGTCCCGCCATACCAGAGGTATGCGAAGTTGAGTTCCCGGCCATAGTCTGTCCTTTGCTCATGCTAGTATAGGACCCTGCCTCTACGACACTTTCCATCGACACTCAAATCCTCAGAAACTAAGTGTGAGGACTCGTAGTTCTGTCCGGCGGACCCAAGGGAGCCCTTCAATCCTCTTCCTCCGACATGTTCATACCGGCTTCCGGTAGACTTCAATGAAGAGGACCCAGTTCAGGGGGTAGGTCACCAAACCATCCCCTCATGGAACGAGGTCATCCTCGTTGTTGAGGCATCCAGTACTAACACGAGCAAATTATATGACTACGCCCTTGCCCATATGTGGGTAAATGTGGTCGCACCGGTTATTGGTTGGTCGCCATAGTGTTAGGACACAATGTGCACTTTTCCAAAACAACACCACCATTCTCCAACTTAATACCGACCTTTCGGCATTTCACCTTCATCCAAGTACCTTCAAAGGAGTTTTGAGAAACATTGTTTTTCCCAACTTATAGTTTTAAATAACTATTTTATACTTCTACATAAGGTGGCAAAATAGTTTTCAGGTATTTTGCAAAAGGGATTTTTTCTAAAATCATTGATTCCTTGGAATAACTCTTGAGACTAAAATAGATGTATATAAATGCAAGCTCAGTGAAGTAGCTTGCCTTGTTCAACACAGTGGTACTGGTCCTGATCTTCGGGTTCAACGAAACCTCCTTCTTCGATAAATCCGTCAATGGTATCGTCTAAACGTTAAACAAGCAAAACAAACAATCACTACACTAGCTCAACATCATCACATCATTACAATCACAAATGCTACAATTAGCTACTGCACACATCAAGCAACACAAGGTGGTTTTAATTTAATTGAATTAAACTTTATTTAATTGTTTTCAAACTAAGGCAGAATCTAGTTGTACACCATTTAATTCACCATTTAATCTATGTTGGTCACAAAAATTCAAACTAAATTTCTATGGATAGCTACTGATGTGTAGAAGATCACCCAATTGGATTGGGGTCATTTGGAGTTACCAAACTCCCTACACATTTGTTTTAGTTCAGAAGGTTTTCAAACCAGTTTTAGCTACCAAACAAATTAGTTTGCTCCAAAAATTAAATCCTTTTAGGGGCAACTAACTTTGGCTACAAGTGTTCTAACAAAATTGGTTTGAGCTTAATTGGACCTACTGATAAATCACACTAGTGGGTTTAGTGCAGAAGGGTGCACTGAAGTTCAACCAAAGGCTAAGGAGTTTACACTACTCAATTAATTCTACCAAAATTTGGTGAGCTAAAGGATCCTAATACAAAGCTACCAAAATTGGTTTCAAGTTATTTGGATTGATATAACCCAGAAACAAATGGTTTGGTGTTTTAAACCTTCTGGAGCATTTTTATTAATACATTTTTATTATTTATTTAAATGAGATGGACCACTTTGGTGAGTTAAAGAATTTTATAAGCTTTCCAGAACAGTTGAGTTTGATTTATTTGGGTTCCTAGAACTCGAGTTGTTGAATTTCAAAACTGGGTCCAGTGCTGAAATTCAGAGAAGTTTCAAATTCGAAAATACTGGATAAAGATGAGATCCCTGACGGGTGGGGTCCACTCGTCAGTGACTCAGTGGAAAACGTCTCGCGCGCGCGTTTAAGTTTAAAACGCTGACGGGTGGGGTCCACCAGTCAGCGACTGATTACACGAAGCTACCGTTGATTTCCAATCGAACGGCGCCTGGAGCTCGCGGTCGTCGACGACCTCAGACGGGCGGTGCCGCGGCTCCGGACGGCGAGATGCACGGGGAACTCACCTAGGGGCTCGGGAGGCTGCGGAAAAGAGGTAGATCGATGGCGGAGATCGTGGGGAAGCCCCTGGGACGAGGTGTGCTTGCTGGGGATGCTTCTGGCGTCGGCGATGATCAACTCCTCCTCCGCGGCCGTGCGGCAACTCCGGGGAGCTTTCTGCGTCGCGCCTGTGCAGGAAACACGGGGAAACGGCGGCGGGTGAGTGCGGTGGTAATGGTGATGCTAGGATAGGCCAGAGAGGGGAGAGGGGAAGCGGGTGACGACCTGGCCGTGCTCGACCTCAACCTCGGCTCCGGCGAGAAATCGAGGATGCTCGAGGCGGCTGGGGCTTGCGGGACAGCGTCACCGCTCTCCTAGCGGTGCACTGAGGGGTGGAGAGGGAGTGGGGGATGCTGGAGTGAGCGATGGCGGGGTGTGGAGGCACGGGCGGGGCGGCTTTTTATTGCCGAACTCCGGCGTGTCGTGGACCGGGTGCAGGAGTGGTTTGGGGAGTGGGAGAGCACGCCATTGGTGGCGGTGCTGCACGGCGACGACCGTAGGGTGTCCTTCTAGGGCTTAGGGGGAGAGAGGTGCACGCGCGGCTTCGAAAACGAGCTCGACACGGCACGGCGTCCATGGCGCGTGCCGCGGAGTAGATGGATCAATGGCGCGGCTGCGGGCCACTAGGGCTGACGGGGACGTGTCCCTGAGGTCGCTGGGTGGCAGAGGAGCGTCTGCGACGAGCCACGCGAGCTGGGGTGGCGTGGTGGAGAAGAACGGCGTCGGCGCCCACGCGCGGCCAGAGCTCGGAGAGCTTCGACATGGCGGCTGGCGCACGGCGCCTCAGAGCGTCAGGGCGCGGTCTCCTCCGTTCTGACGAGTGCGGTGAGGGGTGAGGTGATACATGGTGCAGGGCTGGGCCAGCTGGGCGTCTCCTCCGCACGTTTCCATCGTCGGCACGGGTGCACAGCACGGTGGCGTGCGGCCAGCGGCGGCCACGAGCCGAAGGACCAAATGGCACGCCTCCTCCTTGCTCTGGCGACTGAGGGGAGTGAAAGGGGAGGGTGTGGAGCAAGCAATGGATGCAGGGATCCATCAAATCGATCGATTTGATTTCGGTTTCAACGGGTTGGAGATGAACTCGAGTTCTGTCTCCAACGTGCTCGATGAAATGCTCCACTGAAACTTTAATTCTATTTTCTAGGATTTCTTTTCATGGTTTGATCCTTGTATGTTTGACAAGATTTATGGTATGGTGGTGGACTTTATTTGGTATGTGCAACCTAGCACATTTTGTGGTTTGGGAAAGTTCAAGAAAGAAATGAAATTCAAATTTAAGATTTTTAGAAATATTTTTGGAGAGGGAAAAGAATATGAGAACAAAGAGAGAGTGATCACCTGTCACCCCACTGAATTTTGTTTTGAAAAAATAAAATTTGATTTTCTTAATAAGATGAATTTTGTGTGACTTTTGTCACATGATTTTATGTGGGAACTTTTTATTATGTTTCTTTTCTTTTCTTTTTTTTTTTTTGTTTTAGCAAACAATCCAACACAAGCAAGCAAAAACAACAAACACACAAAAATAACAAAAGTTTTTGTTGGCCCACAAATTTGACTAATAAAGCTGGGTTACAATTTTGGGATGTTACAGATCCTTCCCCCCTTAGAATAAATCTCGTCCCGAGATTGGCTGGGCTTAGGTGCTAAAGAGGTGGGGAAATTCGCTCCTAAGATAGTCTTCACGTTCCCAAGTTGCTTCCTCTTCGGAGTGGTTAGTCCACTGGACTTTATAAAACTTGATCTTGTTCCTCCGGGTGAGACGAATATCTTCGTCGAGAATTTTGAATGGTCTCTCACGATAAGTCAGATCATGGTTCAGGTCAATGGAGTGGTGGTCAATGTTCTTGAAAACATCGGGCTGGTCAGGAACTTCAAGACACTTCCGGAGCAGAGAGATGTGGAAGACGTCATGAAATTCCGATAATTCTGGGGGCAACTCTAACTGATAGGCTACTTCTCCGCGACGGGCAAGAATCTTGAAGGTCCAATATATCTGGGTGCCAACTTTCCTTTGACATGGAAACGTTGCATCCCTTTGAGTGGTGTCACCCGAAGATAGACAAAATCTCCAGGTTGAAAGGTGACGTCACGACGCTTGGGATCAGCATAACTTTTCTGACGGGATTGGCGTTTTGAGACGTTCACGGATAAGTTGGACTTGCTCCTCGGCTTCACGGAGGGTATCTGGTCCAAACACTTTTCCTTCTCCGGTCTCGGACCAGTTCAAGGGTGTACGACACTTCTTGCCGTAAAGTGCTTCAAATGGGGCCATTTGCAGACTGGACTGATAACTATTGTTATAGGAAAACTCTGCAAATGGAAGGCAATCTTCCCATTTAGAGCCATAGGCTAGGACACATGCACGAAGCATATCTTCCAGAATCTGGTTTACTCGCTCAGTCTGTCCTCCGGTCTGAGGGTGATAGGCTGTGCTGAATGATAAGTGGGTTCCGAGGGCTTCGTGAAGAGCTTTCCAGAACCGTGAGGTGAACTGCGTGCCTCTGTCAGATACAATCCTCTTAGGCACTCCGTGCAGGCTTACTATCTGGAATATACAAGTCTGCTAGCTGGCCCTTGTGGTGGTTGACGGGATAAAATGGGCAACTTGGTCAGCGATCAACGATGACCCAGATTGAGTCATGGCCTCGGTTTGACCTAGGAAGTCCGGTAATAAAATCCATTCCAATTTCATCCCATTTCCACTCGGGGGTCTTAAGGGGTTGGAGCAATCCTGCAGGGCGCTGGTGCTCTGCTTTGACTCGCTGACAGATATCACACTTGGCCACGAAAGAACCAATCTCTCGCTTCATTCCATGCCACCAAAACTTCTCACGAAGATCTTGGTACATCTTGGTTCCTCCGGGGTGGATCGAGTATGGGGTATTGTGGGCTTCTTTTAGGATCAGACCCTTGAGTTCCTTATCATCGGGCACACATAGGCGTCCTTTGAATCTCAGAACTCCTTCAGCATCTATGGCAAAACCAGGTGCTTTGTCAAGGGGTACTTCTTTTTAATTCCTCAATACTCTCATGACCCTTCTGGGCTCTTTGATTTGGTCCAACAGGGTTGGGGCTAACTCCAGGTTGGCAAGATATCCATGGCTAACCAATTCAAGTCCGAAATCTTCGAACTCCTTAAACAAGGCTGGTTGCTCTGCTTGGATTAGGGTATTCAGGGTGCATGGCTTCCGGCTTAGGCATCGGCTACACATTGGCTTTTCCGGGATGGTAATGAATTCCGACATCATAGTCCTTAATCAATTCCATCCACCTTCTCTGCCTCAGATTCAACTCCTTCTGAGTGAAAATGTACTTCAAGCTTTTGTGATCTGTATAGACCTCGCAGCGATGACCCACAAGATAGGGTCGCCATTTTTCAAAGCAAAAACCACAGCTGCTAATTCCAGATCATGGGTTGGGTAATTCTCCTCATGCGGTCGCAACTGTCGAGACAGGTACGACACAACTTTTCCTTCTTGCATCAGAACGCAACCAAGTCCGAGACGTGAAGCATCACAATACACGTCGAAACTCTTGGTGACGTCTGGCATGACTAGGATTGGGGCTGAAGTCAGTCTCTTCTTCAGTTCTTGGAAACTATCTTCACACTTCTGGGTCCATTCAAACTTCTTATCCTTCTTCAACAACTGGGTCATGGGTTTGGCTATACTGGAGAATCCTTCAACGAACTTGCGGTAATAACCTGCAGTCCGAGAAAACTTCGGATTTCCGTTACACTGGTGGGTGATTTCCAGTCTAGAATGGCTTTGATTTTCTCGGGGTCAACAGAGATTCCTCCTGCAGACACAACATGTCCGAGGAATGCCACTTCACTTAGCCAAAATTCACACTTGCTAAGTTTGGCATACAGTTGTGTTCTCTGAGGGTCTCCAAAACTAACGCAGATGTTCAGCATGCTCTTCTTCGTCTTGGAGTAGATAAGGATATCATCAATGAAGACAACCACGAACTTGTCGAGGTACTCCATGAAGATCTTATTCATGAGATTCATGAAATAAGCAGGGGCATTGGTCAAGCCAAAGGACATAACGGTGTATTCAAACAATCCGTATCGGGTGGTGAAGGCGGTCTTGGGAATGTCAGACTCTCGAATCTTCAACTGGTGATAACCTGTCCGAAGATCGATCTTAGAAAAGACTCGGGCTCCGTTCATCTGATCGAACAGATCCTCGATCTTGGGCAGGGTACTTGTTCTTGATGGTTACATCATTGAGCTTGCGATAATCCACACACAGGCGTGTGGTACCGTCTCTTTTGTCCACGAAGATGATGGGTGATCCCCAAGGTGATGCGCTTGGGCGAATCAGACCTTTGCTGAGCTGATCAGCTAACTGCTTCTTCAATTCCACCAGTTCCTTTGGTTCATCCGGTAGGGTCTCTGGGATATAGGGGCTGTTCCAGGAATAAGTTCAATCACGAACTCAATATCCCGGTCTGGTGGCATACCAGGCAATTCCTCCGGGAAAACATCCTTGAATAGGTGAACAACACGGATTCATCTAGAGCTGGTCGGGCTATGCCTTCATGACAACAGGGTTGGATGGATTGGCTTGTGATGCATACTCCACTTCGGTTCCTTGGTCTGTGGTGAGAGATACTGCTCTTCTGGCGCAGTCGATACGACCATGATACTTTGCTAACCAATTCATACCCAGAATGATATCTATGCCTTGGGTTCCTAGAATGATTAGGTCAGCTGGAAAGTTTTCTCCTTTGATCTCAAGAGAGACGTCGGGACAAAACAGCTTGGTCTCTACTAGGAACTCTGGGGTTTGTATAAGCAGGGGTTTGGACAAGAGGCTCCCGACTAGACCTCCCTTAACAACAAACTCCTTGGTAACAAAGGAATGGGTAGCACCAGAATCAAACAGGACAGTTGCAGGTACTGAGTTGACAAGGAACGTACCCAGCACAACATCTGGCGCTTCCTGGGCTTCGGCAGCATCATGTGGTTGAGGCGGCCTCTGGCAACAGCAGCATTGCCACGGGGTGCAGCATTCTTGCCATTTCCATTTCCATTACGGCCTTGTCCAGATTGGGTGCTGGTGCATTGGGGCGCGAGCATTCCTCTTGGGATTGGGGCAGTCTCGGGAGTAGTGACCCTTGTTGCCGCATTCAAAGCAGACAACTGGCAGTAGGGGTAAAAGTGTGGGTGTTTCCTCCGGGACGATTGTTGCCATTGGGGCGGTAGTTGTTGTTGGGTTTGGGCGGGGGACATGTTGTTGTTGTTGTTGTTGTTGTTGTTGGGACGGTTGGGATAGTTGGGACGTGGAGCTGGGGTGATCGATAAACTGGCTTGGGGCTGGCTGGAAGGTGCGAGATTTCTGGCTGCTGGAACCTTCCTGAATATTCATCCTTCTCTTGCGGCCTTCAAACATGGATTTGCGCTTGGTCTCCAGCTGAATGCCTTGTCCACTAGTGACTCCAGATCACGGAAGTCATGGACAACCAAGGCACATTGCATCTCATCATGGAGTCCGTTCAGAAAGCGCTCCATCTTCTTCTTTTCCGTGTCGGTATCTTCAGGAGCATACCGAGCAAGATCGGTAAACTCATCCAGATAACCAACCACATCTCTGCCTCCCTGCCTTAGCTTACGGAACTCATCCTTCTTCCTCTCGATAAGACCGCTAGAGATGAACTTCTTGCGGAATTTGTCCTTGAACTCCTCCCAGGTAATGACATGACCGCTTGCTGGATGGTCTTGGTAGTTTCCCACCAAGCTCTTGCAGGTCCAGCAAGGTAGTGGGTAGCATACAGGACCTTCTCATTCTCTCCACCGAGGCAACTTCCAGGTTGTTTTCAATAGTGCGGATCCAGTCATCTGCTTCCAGGGGATGAAGTCCCTTGGAATAGGTAGGCGGTGTGGTCTTTGGAAGTCACTCAGGGTAGAGCGCTGATTTCCACCCTCGTCGCCATTGCCATTGCCACCATTGTTGTTCTGGTTGGCGTGGGCAGCGCAAGTTGCTGCAGGGCGGCGAGATGAGCTTGACGCTCTTCCCGGGCAGCTTGGCGATCCTCCATGATGATCGCAAGCAGTTGAGCAGCGGTGGGTTCCGGCGGGGTGGTGGTGTCGCGTGCTGGTTGTGGCGAGTGTTCGTCATCCTGGAATAGATACGATATAAGAGGCAAGGCAAAAAGGCTTTGGCTAACGATGAAGTCACAAAGGGGGTGGTTGATGAAACACTTAGTCAAACAAGACCATCACATTTATTCAACACAATCATCACATCAAGGAGTTCACACATCAAGCTTACAACATCCTACTACACCTAATGTACATACAACATGGTTTCTCTAGGAACCAACACATAAACTCTACTCGCATAGGGGGTCGACACAGTCCTAGGTAGTGCTCTCGTCGCTCAACTACTGAGGTGGAACCTCAGGCTCGACGATCTCAACGTCTGAGTCGTAGGGTGGCTCCTCGGGATCCTCCTCCTCGAGAACTGGCTCAGACGGCTCCTCCTCCTCGTCAACTAACTCCTCCTCGTCGTCCTCCTCCCCATAGTCCATCTCCTCTAAGTAGTCCTCATCATCGCTGATGAAGGCACTGTTCTCCTTGCGGAGATCCTCGCCCTCCTCCTCCATCTCGTTCGCCTGCTGCTCCATCTCGTCTATCATCTCGTTCTGCTCTGCTACCGTCTTGCGGAGCCTGACGATAGTCCTCCTCTGACGGGCCAGCTTCAGGCGGAGATTGTCATTCTCCCACTTCAGCTGGGTCTCACGGACTCGGGCATCGTCGAGGGAGCTACGCTGGAAGTGAACCTTGAGTCTAGCATCGCGCAGGTTCTCCTGGGTGTCGTGAAGTAGCACCTCCATGTCGGTGATGTACTCGCCGAAGAGAGTGTGCTGCGCGGGGTAGGTGGGGTTTCCCTCATCGTCACGCCTCCCGAAGTACTGGAAACGAGTGCCAACCAGCTCGTCCTTGTGCTCCTCACAAAGGCGGGCTAGCAGCCTCTGCATAACTCGGGTCAGACCGTCAACCCAAGTAGTGTCCATCGTGGAGTAGACCAAGTCCTTGGAGCGGGGTGGCTGAATCCTGCCTCGGACGGACGACTTGATGAGCCAGGACAGGTTCCCATCACCGAGGGAATCGACCTGAGTTCCCTCAAACTCTGGAACAGGGCGTCCCAAAGTCTGGCTCAACTCGTACAAGTCCTGCTCGAACATCAGCAGGCCGTCCTTCCTAACTTGGACGAACTCGGTGACGTTGGGTGCCATCTACAAGTTTAAGCAAAATTTTAAGTTAGTTAAGTGACATGAGTATCAAATGTAAACTTAATGGAGTAACAAGTGTGCAAAATTTTAAGGGTTCAAGAAAAGACAACTCTTAATGAGTATAAGGTTTTTACATAAATGGAAGGGTTGGGGAGATAAGAAATTTTCGAAAATACTCCACTTCCTTGTTTTAGAAATTAACTTTTGTAACTCCTAACTAACGCCCATGTTAACTAAGGTCTCCTAAAGTCAGGATGGCTCTGATACCAGCTCTGTGGGGACCCCGGACTAGCCGTCCGAAATACCCGATTATGCTTAACACAACGATCCCGTGATCAGTCTGTCGTTGCACATAATCCGAACTGAATATCAAAGTTTACATCCAATACCGAGTTTAAAGTCTTACAACCATGGCCATACTGGCCTAATTATACATAGGTGCCTTCAAGGGCCAATCATCTTTATTCAGCGGAAGCTACGGTAGTAGGGCTAATCCATCCTAACAACCCGACAGGCAGCTGACTTATGAAGATCTTAGTTCGCATAGACGTCGCCGAACTCCTCTTCAACGTAGGGCTCCTCGAAATCTGGCTAAGACAATAGCCAGGGACGAAACCAATATGAGTACATTTGAATGTACTCGCAAACTACCCCAACTAGAGTAAGCACTAGTTTTAGTTTGAAAACTTTTACTTAGCTTTGAAACATTTAAAGAAAGCCTTTTCTGAAAAGGGGTAAGAAGAAATTTTTACAACTATCCTTTAAGAAGACATCATTTTAGCTGTTTCCCCGAAACTCCTCCGGTATCCAACCACATCCAATCATGGTTCCCAAACCCATCACAACCTCGTACCAACTCATTGGTACAGGTATGCAACCTTTTCCACTTCATTTTCCTTTCAAAACTCAATATTTTATAAAATTGCACATGGTCTTAAGACAGCCTCCCAACTGTCCATATCCGAGGACTCGGCTATTCGAATAGTTTTACCCTCTGCAGAGGTAGCACGCTTTTCCCACACCCATCCGGTCACTCATCGTGTCAGCCACGTCCCGCCATACCAGAGGTATGCGAAGTTGAGTTCCCGGCCATAGCCTGTCCTTTGCTCATGCTAGTATAGGACCCTGCCTCTACGACACTTTCCATCGACACTTAAATCCTCAGAAACTAAGTGTGAGGACTCGTAGTTCTGTCCGGCGGACCCAAGGGAGCCCTTCAATCCTCTTCCTCCGACATGTTCATACCGGCTTCCGGTAGACTTCAATGAAGAGGACCCAGGTCAGGGGGTAGGTCCTCAACCATCCCCTCATGGAACGAGGTTATCCTCGTTATTGAGGCATCCAGTACTAACACGAGCAAATTATATGACTACGCCCTTGCCCATATGTGGGTAAATGTGGTCGCACCGGTTATTGGTTGGTCGCCATAGTGTTAGGACACAATGTGCACTTTTCCAAAACAACACCACCATTCTCCAACTTAATACCGACCTTTCGGCATTTCACCTTCATCCAAGTACCTTCAAAGGAGTTTTGAAAAACATTGTTTTTCCCAACTTATAGTTTTAAATAACTACTTTATACTTCTACATAAGGTGGCAAAATAGTTTTCAGGTATTTTGCAAAAGGGATTTTTCTAAAATCATTGATTCCTTGGAATAACTCTTGAGACTAAAATAGATGTATATAAATGCAAGCTCAGTGAAGTAGCTTGCCTTGTTCAACACAGTGGTACTGGTCCTGATCTTCGGGTTCAACGAAACCTCCTTCTTCGATAAATCCGTCAACGGTATCGTCTAAACGTTAAACAAGCAAACAAACAATCACTACACTAGCTCAACATCATCACATCATTACAATCACAAATGCTACAATTAGCTACTGCACACATCAAGCAACACAAGGTGGTTTTAATTTAATTGAATTAACTTTATTTAATTGTTTTCAAACTAAGGCAGAACTAGTTGTACACCAATTAATTCACCATTTAATCTATGTTGGTCACAAAAATTCAAACTAAATTCTATGGATAGCTACTGATGTGTAGAAGATCACCCAATTGGATTGGGGTCATTTGGAGTTACCAAACTCCCTACACATTTGTTTTAGTTCAGAAGGTTTTCAAAGTTTTAGCTACCAAACAAATTAGGTTGCTCCAAAAATTAAATCCTTTTAGGGGCAACTAACTTGGCTACAGTGTCTAACAAAATTGGTTTGAGTTTAATTGGACCTACTATAAATCACACTAATTGGTTTAGTGCAGAAGGGTGCACTGAAGTTCAACCAAAGGCTAAGGAGTTTACACTACTCAATTAATTCTACCAAAATTTGGGAGCTAAAGGATCCTAATACAAAGCTACCAAAATTGGTTTCAAGTTATTTGGATTATATAACTCCAGAAACAAATGGTTTGGTGTTTTAAACCTTCTGGAGCATTTTTATTAATACATTTTTATTATTTATTTAAATGAGATGAGACCACTTTGGTGAGTTAAAGAATTTTATAAGCTTTCCAGAACAGTTGAGTTTGATTTATTTGGATTCCTAGAACTCGAGTTGTTGAATTTCAAAACTGGGTCCAGTACTGAAATTCAGAGAAGTTTCAAATTCGAAAATACTGGATAAAGATGAGATCCCTGACGGGTGGGGTCCACTCGTCAGTGACTCAGTGGAAAACGTCTCGCGCGCGCGTTTAAGTTTAAAACGCTGACGGGTGGGGTCCACCAGTCAGCGACTGATTACACGAACCGGTAAGCTACCGTTGATTTCCAATCGAACGGCGCCTGGAGCTCGCGGTCATCGACGACCTCAGACGGGCGGTGCCGCGGCTCCGGCGACGGCGAGATGCACGGGGAACTCACCTAGGGGCTCGGGAGGCTGCGGAAAAGAGGTAGATCGATGGCGGAGATCGTGGGGAAGCCCCTGGGACGAGGTGTGCTTGCTGGGGATGCTTCTGGCGTCGGCGATGATCAACTCCTCCTCCGCGGCCGTGCGGCAACTCCGGGGAGCTTTCTGCGTCGCGCCTGTGCAGGAAACACGGGGAAACGGCGGCGGGTGAGTGCGGTGGTAATGGTGATGCTAGGATAGGCCAGAGAGGGGAGAGGGGAAGCGGGTGACGACCTGGCCGTGCTCGACCTCAACCTCGGCTCCGGCGAGAAATCGAGGATGCTCGAGGCGGCTGGGGCTTGCGGGACAGCGTCACCGCTCTCCTAGCGGGGCACTGAGGGGTGGAGAGGGAGTGGGGGATGCTGGAGTGAGCGATGGCGGGGTGTGGAGGCACGGGCGGGGCGGCTTTTTATTGCCGAACTCCGGCGTGTCTTGGACCGAGTGCAGGAGTGGTTTGGGGAGTGGGAGAGCACGCCATTGGTGGCGGTGCTGCACGGCGACGACCGTGGGGTGTCCTTCTAGGGCTTAGGGGGAGAGAGGTGCACGCGCGGCTTCGAAAACGAGCTCGACACGGCACGGCGTCCATGGCGCGTGCCACGGAGTAGATGGATCAATGGCGCGGCTGCGGGCCACTAGGGCTGACGGGGACGTGTCCCTGAGGTCGCTGGGTGGCAGAGGAGCGTCTGCGACGAGCCACGCGAGCTGGGGTGGCGTGGTGGAGAAGAACGGCGTTGGCGCCCACGCGCGGCCAGAGCTCGGAGAGCTTCGACATGGCGGCTGGCGCACAGCGCCTCAGAGCGTCAGGGCGCGGTCTCCTCCGTTCTGACGAGTGCGGTGAGGGGTGAGGTGATACATGGTGCAGGGCTGGGCCAGCTGGGCGTCTCCTCCGCACGTTTCCATCGTCGGCACGGGTGCACAGCACGGTGGCGTGCGGCCAGCGGCGGCCACGAGCCGAAGGACCAAATGGCACACCTCCTCCTTGCTCTGGCGACTGAGGGGAGTGAAAGGGGGAGGGTGTGGAGCAAGCAATGGATGCAGGGATCCATCAAATCGATCGATTTGATTTCGGTTTCAACGGGTTGGAGATGAACTCGAGTTCTGTCTCCAACGTGCTCGATGAAATGCTCCACTGAAACTTTAATTCTATTTTCTAGGATTTCTTTTAATGGTTTGATCCTTGTATGTTTGACAAGATTTATGGTATGGTGGTGGACTTTATTTGGTATGTGCAACCTAGCACATTTTGTGGTTTGCGAAAGTTCAAGAAAGAAATGAAATTCAAATTTAAGATTTTTAGAAATATTTTTGGAGAGGGAAAAGAATATGAGAACAAAGAGAGAGTGATCACCTGTCACCCCACTGAATTTTGTTTTGAAAAAAATAAAATTTGATTTTCTTAATAAGATGAATTTTGTGTGACTTTTGTCACATGATTTTATGTGGGAACTTTTTATTATGTTTCTTTTCTTTTCATTTTTTTTGTTTATTTTTGTTTTAGCAAACAATCCAACACAAGCAAGCAAAAACAACAAACACACAAAAATAACAAAAGTTTTTTGTTGGCCCACAAATTTGACTAATAAAGCTGGGTTACAATTTTGGGATGTTACAGCACCTATCTCAGGGACCCCTGCCCGAGGCCCCGCCACCCCAGCTGGCAAGGTTGATCCTCCCACGCGTGGTCGCCTGAACCACGTCTCTGCTGAAGAAGCTGAAGAAGACCCCGGCGTCCTCATGGGTGAGTTACGACTCAACAACCATTCCGCTACAGTCTTGTTTGATTCTGGAGCATCGCATTCATTCATATCCATAGCATTTGCAAACAACCACCAAATACCTTTCGAGAAGTTGAGGCGTCCCTTAGTGATTTCCACGCCTGGCTCCAAGTGGCAAACCGATGAGGTTACCCCGGAGGTCCAGATTACTATAGGTTACCTATCGTTCCTTTTCCAGTTGATAGCTCTGAAGTCCAACGGTATCGATGTCATACTGGGCATGGACTGTCTAGGAAAATATCGGGCTAATCTCGACTGTGCTGCCAAGACCGTTACTGTGACCACTTGTTCCGGTGACACGATAGAATATTGGTCTGCTCTATCCAGACCTCCATCTTCAATCATTCCCCTCTCACTGGAGATCAGCCTATGCTTTATGGAAGGCGAATCTCCTCCTGAAATACATGAGATCCAGGTGGTGTGCGACTTCCCGTATGTGTTCCCGGAAGAATTGCCTGACATGCCACCTGATCGAAGTGTGGAGTTGTCATAGAGTTGCTCCCGGGTACTACTCTGATTTCCAAGAAGCCATACCGGATGCCGGTAGAAGAGTTGGCTCTGCTAAAGGAGCAGATAGATGAGCTGTTAGCAAAGGATTTTATTCGTCCTAGCAGTTCACCTTGGGGATGTCCGGTACTGTTTGTTAAAAAGAGAGATTCGACCGTTCCTCATTTGGTCTCTGATTATAGGCCGCTCAATGCGGTGACAATCAAGAACAAGTACCCTATTCCTCGGATTAATGATCTGTTAGATCAGTTGGCTGGTGCAACGGTATTCTCCAAAATGGATCTGAGGTCAGGGTACCATCAGATAAAGATCCGAAAGGAGGATATCCCTAAGATGGCATTCGTTACTCGTTATGGTCTATACGAGTATACTGTCATCCTTTGGTCTCACCAATGCTCTATCAACTTTCATGAGGCTCATGAACTCCATTTTAATGGATTATCTTGACAAGTTCGTCGTCATCTACTTCGATGACATCCTCATCTATTCCAAAACCGATAAAGAACATGAAGAACATCTTCGGTTGGTTCTGGCACGACTTCGAGAACACCGCCTCTATGCCAAGTTCTCCAAGTGTGAGTTCTGGTTGGAAAACTTGTCTTCTTTGGCCATGTGGTGTCCGCAAATGGTGTAGCTGTCATTCCTGACAAGATTCAAGCTATTTTGGATTGGAGGACCCCAATGTCAGTCAAGGACATTCGTAGTTTCCTCGGATTGGCGGGTTACTACCGCCGGTTCATCGAAGGCTTCTCCAAGATAGCTAAGCCCCTGACCGACCTTCTCAAGAAGAATAAGAAGTTTGAATGGACGGACAAGGCTGAAGGGAGCTTCAAAACCCTGAAAGCCAAACTCACCTCTGCCCCTGTGCTCGTCCTGCCGGACACCAGCAAGGATTTCGTCATCTTCTGTGACGCCTCCCTGCAAGGTGTGGGCTGTGTGCTAATGCAAGATGGCCATGTGGTGGCATATGCTTCCCGCCAACTTAAGCCGCATGAACACAATTACCCTACTCATGATCTAGAACTTGCCGCGGTTGTTCATGCTCTGAAGCAGTGGAGACCATACCTGTTTGGCAACCGTTGTGAGATTTTCTCAGATCATAAGAGTTTGAAGTACCTATTCACCCAGCCAGATCTGAATCTGAGGCAGAGGCGATGGTTGGAGTCAATAGCGGACTACAATGTGAGTCTAAACTATCAGCCCGGCAAGGCTAACGTCGTGGCAGACGCGCTAAGTCGGAAGTCCTATTGCAACAATCTGATGATTGAAGAGGCTCAACCTGCTCTTATTGAAGAGTTCTCCCGTTTGAACCTAGAACTTGTTTCCTCTGGCTACCTCGCAAATCTGGAGATCAAGTCTACCCTTGTAGACCAGATTAAAGATGCTCAAAAGCAGGACGAGGGTATCCTTCATATCAAGGAGAACATTGCTAGCGGGAAGGCCAAATGTTTCTCGGAAGATGAATCTGGAGTCGTGTACTTTGGTAACCATCTAGTGGTGCCAAAGAACCGAAATTTGAGGGAGCTGATCCTCCAAGAAGCTCACGAATCACCTCTCTCTATTCATCCCGGTAGCACCAAAATGTACCAAGACCTTCGACAGCAATTCTAGTGGACTCGGATGAAACGAGAAGTCGCCAAGTATGTTGCTGAGTGCGACACCTGTCGTAGGGTAAAAGCTGAACATCAAAGGCCTGCTGGCACTCTTCACCCTATTGCAGTCCCCGAGTGGAAATGGGATGAAATCGGTATGGACTTCATTATGGGTATGCCAAAGTCTCCAAAGGGAAACGATGCTATCTGGGTAATCATTGATCGATTATCAAAATGGCTCACTTCCTCCCCGTTCGTGTTGACATCACGGCTGCCAAGCTGGCAGACCTGTATGCTTCTAGGATTGTCGTACTTCACGGCGTTCCTAAGAAGATAATCTCGGATCGTGGAAGCCTGTTCACTTCCAAGTTTTGGTCTAGCTTCCAGCAATCTATGGGAACCAGAATCAACTTCAGCACCGCTTTCCATCCCCAAACAGACGGACAGACAGAGAGGGTGAACCAAGTGTTAGAAGACATGCTTAGGGCATGTGTAATCTCCTTTGGCAAGAATTGGGAGAAATACCTTCCCTCCGCAGAGTTCTCATACAACAATAGCTATCAGGCTAGTCTGGGCATGGCCCCATTCGAGGTTCTGTATGGAAGAAAATGCTGAACTCCGCTGAATTGGTCCGAAACCGGAGAGAGGGCACTCTTTGGTCCGGATGTTATCAATGAGGCTGAGGAGAAGGTTCGGATTATAAGAGAGAATCTGAAGATCGCCAAGTCTAGGCAGAAAAGTTACTATGACAAGCACCATCAGGACATTCATTATGAAATTGGTGATAAAGCATATCTCCGCGTCTCTCCCCTTCATGGCGTTCGCCGCTTCGGGATCAAAGGGAAATTGGCCCCTCGCTATGTTGGCCCTTTCACCATTCTGGCCAAGCGAGGAGATCTTTCTTATCAATTGGAGCTACCAGCCGTCTTCCCCAATGTACATGATGTGTTTCATGTCTCCCAACTTCGCCGTTGTTTCAAAGATCCCATCCATGGAGTCAATTATGAGGAATTGGATCTCCAGGAGGATCTCACGTAGCGTGAGCACCCTATCCGTGTCCTGGATGAAGCAGAAAGGAAGATCCGTAACAAGTCTATCAAGTTCCTCAAAATTCAGTGGTCTAACCATTACGAAGAGGAAGCAACCTGGGAAAGAGAGTCTAGTCTTCGTGAGGAGTATCCCGACTTCCTTCCGCACTCTTAGAATCTCGGGACGAGATTCCTGTTAGGGGGGTAGAATTGTAACAGCCCAAAGCTTAGGCACCCAAAAATGTGAATAAAATTTTCACTTTTTATGTTTTCCTGTGCATCATAGCATCCTAAATAAATTGTTTCAAGATAATTACAATTGGAAACAATTCAAATATGAATTGTTTCATCTCCAATTCCAAACCAATGAAAGCATTTGAAATCTTCAACAACAAAGGTACCTTGTCACTCTATATTTTTCAAGGAAGTTCCAAGAGATCACAAATATAATTTTGAGCAACTTTAAACATTATTAAAGTGTTGCCCAATTTTGAATTATCAAAATACCATAAACCAATCTCACAAACAAAGGTGGATAAAAACATTTTATTTTGAACCCCCAATTTTTGTGGAGCCTCTACATGACATAGGGAGCCCACCTGAATAATTTCAGCATTTTTGGAAAGAATTAAGTAACTCAATTAAATGTTTTCAAAATGGGGCAGAAATGAAAGTAAAACAAGTTTATTCTACAAACTTGCTCCAAATGAGCTCAAATTTTTACCAGAGGATCTTTGTAGCAAATAATAACTTCCCACCAAATTTCATCAAATTTGGAGTTGCCTAAGTACCTCAATTAATTTGGCAAAGAATAGAACAGAAAAGGAAAAAGACTGAAATTAAATGAAAGAAAATGAACGAGGGGGTTTTTCAGAAAATGGTCGTCTCTCACCTCCCGACACGACCGCGCCATTGCCGGGCGAGAGGGAGGTCCCCCACGACGCCGTGCACGCCCTGCCGTGCCCGGGCCCCGCCCTCGCGTACCTCTGACACCGCAGCACCCCGGGACGCCGCATCCGTGCCCCTCCTCGACCGGAGACGAGACGACCAGACAGCCCCCTCCAGCACGCCGTGATGTCCCCGACAAGATCGACATGGGCGCCGCCCGTGCTCCCTCTCCCGAGCCCCCCAACTGCTATAAAGAAGCTCCCTCGGCGGAGAAGAACCCTCACACCACCACCGCACCACCTGCTCGCTTGCTCTCCTCTCTCTTCCTCTCCATTTCCTTCCTCGGCACCGAAACCATGGCCACCACCGCCGAGGAAGCTCGCCGTCGATAGAGGCCGCCCCAAGCAGATCGCGGACCACCGGAGCCTTCGCCTCCTCTTCCTCCCCCTCCCCGTGCAAGGAATCAACGCGAGGAGCCCGCAATCGACGCCGCCGAGAAGCTTCTTCCCCGACAACGACGCGCCTCCGACGAGCTCGCGCCGCCGCTGTGCTCCACCTCCGGCCCCGACGTCGCTTCGCACGCAACGAGGGTGAGCTCGCGGTCCCGTGGGACATCCCCGTTCATCTTCCTGTACCCTAGGACGCCGTAACACCGTAGCCCGTGCGCAACCGCCGCCGTAGCTCGTCGCCGTGCTCAACTCCGGCGACCTATTGGGTCATAGCTCCGCCAATAGGGCCCCCTCGTCGCTTAGAATCGAACGCGTGCCCTCTCGGTGTCGCGCGCGTGCCCAGCTGCTGCCGGCGTGCAACGCCGCCGTCGCGGTCACCGCGCCCCGTGCGCGCTGGACGTGGCATGGACATGGTCCAGCGTGGCCATGGGCCCGCGCTTGCGTGGCTGCCCCGTGGCAGCCTGGCCCACTGGTCAGTGACAATGGGTAGATATTCCCCGGGTAGAAAACGTTTCGGGTACTTATTTCTGTGAATTTAAATAAAAGACAGAAAATGTTTAATGCTTAGAAAATCAATATCTTTTTAAATATTAGTCCAAAAGTTACACATAATATACCAAAATGTTCAGAAAAATGAATCCTATCTATTGGTATAACTCTCACATCCAACTAAATTAATTTAGTTGCTGTTTTATTAAAAATACTAAAAAGGCAGAAAAGAAAGCAATATTAGAAAATCCATATCTCTAAAAATAATTGTCCAAAAATTTCAAATAAGATATCAAAATGATCAGTGGAATAAACCCTACTTTCTAATATCATTTTCATGATGAACTAAACACTGGAAATAACTTTTTCTTGCACTCTAGTAAAAGGGCAGAATATAAGATGATTTTGTAAAATTCATAACTTAATTAATAATGCTCCACAAATTAAGTTTAACCTATTAAAATGTTTGTCTCAACAAACTCTACACATACATATTTTAATTGCATACAATTGAGTTAATTTTATGCCCTGTTTAAATAAAATACTAAAGAGGGCAGAATTGAACTCCAACTTTAGAAATCCATAACTAATTCAATAATTACCCAAGATTTATGTTTAATACCTTAAAATGTTCAGTGCAACATTTGCTAACTATTTTTAAGCCTTGTTAATCAATAAATGAACCTGGTATCATTATTTAATTGCCTTAACCAAAAATGGCAGATCCAAATGTTGTATGTTAATATTCACCAAATATTCATAAATGCTAAGGAAATTGCAAACAACATATAAAAATGTGCAACAAGTCAATCCCTAATAGGAAACATCATTTCCATGCATGTTGGATAATAATTATGCACTACTCTTATTGGAATTAATAATAGGCCATTAAGATAAGATATGAGGTTATGCCAAATAATGCCCACATTATTTGGGAACTCATTTAATTTGATGATCATGTTAAATGATCCTCCTAGTTGCATTAACATGTCATACCATCATGTGATTGAGCATTGCATTTGTAAACATGTGTGTGTATTGATTGTTCCTTTTCCATTGTTTTATGTATCGATAGATCAAGCAGTCGGGGTTCCACCACAATACCCTGACGACCCGTATTACCAGCCTACTGAACCAGGCAAGCATAATCCCCCCTCTGAATATATCTCCTCCTATATTTTCTGCAATTATTTTCGCCACTATAATATTGCATTCGATTCGAAATGTCTTTTGCTTGGATTAGAGTATCCTACTAGTTGCATTAGATACCTGTTGCCAGTACCTGTTACCCTCCTATTTACCATAGGATTATATTGTTGGCCTGAATTGCTTAGCTATGCTACGTAAATGCTTAGCCATGCTTAGTTGATGCATAGTAATTCGGTGGATATTCCATAATGGAAACAGTTGATGGAATGTTCGGATGTGGTGGTGGAAAGTTGTGGTGACGTATAATAACATGTTTAAAGGCGGGGATGAGAGGCCACTGTGGTTGTGGTGTTTTGTCTTGTTCCCGTCGCCTAGGTGCGAGTTCTCGCCTATGAGCCAAGACGAGCGTACTACCATGCGTGGGCATATGGAACCCCATCGACCAATTAACTTGTGCGGGGCTAGCTAGGGTCCTCTAGTTTGAGCTTCCATTTGCGTGTGCGTGAAGATGGTGGCCAAGACTGAGATAAGGATGGTGGTGTCTAGGAAAATGAGTGGCCACGGGGCAGGGTGTTGGGAACACTGAACTTGTCCCGTCCTCACTGATGATCCTGGGTTAGTCTTTTGGCAAGGTAAAGGTCGTAGCCGCTCCCACTCAGCCGGCTTTCCCCGGAAGAGAGCTAATGTACAGGCAATGAGCCGGACGGTACACGTGGATAAGAAGCTGGGAGGGCCTTCGGGAGCCCGGCGACTTTCACATTGTGCACCCCTGCAGGGTTAAATCTTTTCGAAAAGCCGTGTCCGCGGTTATGGACAACTTGGTGACGGATTCAGAGACCATAGAGAACGTGAACGGAATGAGTAAAACATGAGTACTAAAGGTACTACCAAGATTGTAAGGTTGACTTCCTCGAGGGTGCTTCGAGGAGGTGCCTTTGTAGATAGGTGTAGTGTTGGAAGTTGGATGTTGATGAAGATGATCAGAAGAAAGAGTTTACTTCTTACCCCTTTTCAAAAATACTCTGAGTAGCCGATGCCATGTAGTTAGGTCCTTTCAAAAGAAAACGAGCTTTACGCAAAATAGCCATAAAACCCTTTGAAAGCTAATCATCGAGCTAGTAGCTCTAAATAATCTTGCAGAGTTCGTCGAACTCAACGTTGTTTTTTTGGTTTCAGTGGAGGACTTCACCAACCTTGAAGGTGGGTTCTTTGTGTACGTCGACGAGTAGTCTGGGGTTCCCAGGTGGCAGCTTGGGACATCCCGGAACAGCTGGCGCTTGAATGTTTATCTGTAGGCCTCTTAGGCCATAATTTGGATCTTGTTGTTTAGAACAACTTAATTCGCTTCCGCTTGTTGTACTGCTGGGTCTGTGACCCCTGGTTGTAATGTTTGCTATCTTTCTCTATTATAAGAGTTGAACTATACTGATTTGAGTCGTAAAGTCTGTAATGTGCCAGTGTTCCACCAGTCTTGATCTCTCTATTATGCATTGATAGTTGTGCCTGTGTTATGGCATCAATCGGGGTTTCCGGTTGTATCGCATAACCAGTGACGCACAACATCTCTGTATAGCAGTCGGGTCGGGGCGCTACAAACACCCACCACCACCAGCTTCTCCCCTCGCCGCCATGGCCGGCCAGAGAAGCACAGACAGAGGAGGGGACCCGACGCAGCACTCCACAACCTCCCCGGCGCCGAGGCCGGAACGGGGAAAGGAGGGGGAGGACGAAGACCTATTTACCGGCGCCACCGCCGCCGTCTTCGGAGACGCCAACCGGGCACACACACCTACTAAACTACACGCGCGGCGAGAAACGGAGCTCCCCCCACCTCACAGTGCCGAAACGGCGACCGGAGGCGGAGGGGAGCGGCGAAATCGCCGGCGAACTCTCGAACCTACGAGTCGCCTCGGTGCCGCCTCTCTCGACTGTAGCAGAGGGACACGGAGCGAAAGCCTGGCCCAAAGCTTAGCAGTAATGGATATCGCCGTGCACCGTTGGTTGCATCCTGGGTACTGTCGGTAGCAACATCACGCTTTTCGGTAGCACAAAAAAATTTGCTACAAACTCTTAAAGATTTGCATCAAAAATGAAAAATAATTGCTACAAAACTTTCAAACATTTGTACGAAAATCAAGAAAAAAATGTATCAAAAAATAAAATTGCAACAAATGATTTGTGGATTTGCATCAAAGGAGAAAAAATTGTGCTACAAAGTTTCAAAAAAATGCACCACAAAAGAAGAAAAAAGACACAAAAATCAGTGAAAAAAATTCTCGCCATGGGAGCACCGCATCTGCCCGATGGTCTCTGACTTCTCCTACGCGGCGAGGCGCGGGAGCAAGCTGGCCTCGCTGGCGTGGCACACCACGGGCAGCTGCCAAACCTCGGACGCGCGGCCACCAGCTGTGGCAATTTCTCGGAAGCTCAGCCATGGAGAGTTGACCAAAACGGTGATTAGGAAAGAAGGAAACGGGGGAGAATCACGTTTTACAATTGCATATCTCTAAATCATCTCCCGACGACAAAAAATGCAACATTAAACGAAAATAGGAATCTGGTATGTATATGTGCGCACGTGCCAGGTTCATTTATTTTCTGATCGATCAGGAGAAGGCATGCAGCTGGTATGTGTAGACGTGCCAACCAACGGAAGATCGGTAACGGAAGTAGAGCTGGACCCAACCAACGTGTCAAATAGAATTTGTTTTACATGACCGTCAAACGGAATTGGACAGCTATTAACGTGTCCAACGAAACTACATTGTTACGCAATTAATAATCCACCATTAAATCCTAACCACTGATTTTAGATCTAACTATCAAAATAAATTTAGATGACGTGGATTAATGCGGTGACTCTATTTTAGACCTATATTTTGCTTTTAGTATATAATAATAATAATATTTAGACTAGATACATGTGTATCTAGACAAAGTTGTGTCCACTAATATGAATCGGAGGGAGTAGATAGATTAAGGCATGCTATATATCGTCAAGATTGTCGGCCACCGGCACAAATTCACGATTACGGGAGAGCTGCTAGCGCCTAGCAGTGAGGCCGAACCAGCGTCCGCCTATGAGAGTTGATGGGCCGACGAATTTTAATTTCAATTCATTTATTTTATTTTATATACTAAAAACAATATACAGGTCTTATGGAATCGAGACACCACCTAAGTCCATATAGTCCAAATTATTTGTATCGTTAGATGTATTATTTGAGGCTACGATTTAACGAGAGACTAGGAGTTCTAATTAGTTACTTCACACATTAAACGTGACAGAGCAGTCCGTGCGTGTCGTTTGTAAGTTAATTACATGACCTATTAAGAAATTGGCATACAGCTTATCACAAAAGGTGTACCCACACTGGTAGAAAATGGGCCTATGGTCCGGTTCGGTTGGGCCATCAGTCCCGGTTGCCCAACCGGGACTGGCCAATCGGGACCAATGCTGGTCCCGGTTGGTCCACGAAGCAGGACCAATGCTGGTCCACGTGGCCAGTTCTGGCTGGGCGTGGGGGAGACTCATTGGTCCCGGTTCCTAATAGGAGTTTTTTTTTGTATTTAGGGTTTAGGGTCTCCCTCTCGCCGGTGCCCCCTCTCCCTCTCGCGGTGCCCCTCTCGCCGGTGCCCCCTCTCCCTCTCGCTGGTGCCCCCTATCCCTCTCGCCGGTGCCTCCGTCGTCTCCCCCTTCTTCGCATCGCCGACGTGCTCTCCATCGTTTCCGTACGCATATTATACGCTCTACTATATACACAGTACACGTTGATGCATATATAATTAATATTCGATCTCTTGCGAGAATACAACTATTTAATTACATGGAGATAGATCACATATGTAGTTCATCGTCCGAAGCATAATGTTCTCCCTTTTCATCGATGACCTCCCTAAGCAGAAATCCCGCCAATTCCTCTTGAATTGCTCCTACGTGCCGTTCTGGGTCGATCTTCTCCCGCATTTCGCTCAAAGTAGTTGTTGTCCGCTCAGTGGTCAGCTCGCGAATGAACTCGCAAATGTAGAATCCACATAAATTACTCCCCGGTAGCTGCTGCGGACTTTCCACCGATATATAAGTTAGCTCATCTTTGAATGGACCTTGTACCTTCTGTTTGAAAAGTTTCCAACACCTGCTTTGGCAAAGAAAATGAACAAATGAGTTATTAATTACTTGATATCAGGAAACGAACGAAAGAGGCCGATATAATGCGATAATGATTGAAATTACTTGTTGAGCATTTCTTTCATGTCGGACCACGTCGCTTGGTCCCAACTTAATGAGTCGTGGACTTCAACTATGGACTTGTCAGGTTGAATGCTTAGCAGAATCCAGTGGAACTGCGAACGTTTACATAAAGCAGACATGCATAGCTCATCAATTACACTTAACATCGAGAAAGCCAAATAAAAATATGTACAAGACAGAAACACTCACCTGAAGTTGTAAGGAAATAGTATTTCCGTACAGAAATTTTGCTTGATTAAAAAGGTGGTCAGGTCATCCTCCACGTCTCTGGGGTGATTGAGTAACGTATGTGAATTAACGATATATGGGTCAACGAACCCAATCACAAAAATTCTAGATCTTTTGCATTCCATCATCTTCATTCTGCATAATAGCGTACAAAAAGATATATATATAGTTAGGATAATATAATACAGGCAATGAACGAGCTGAGCTAGAGACTTAATTACGAAAATAAATCACTTACAGACAATAGCAAGCGAGGATAGATTTGTCGAGGGCGCACTTTTGGAATAACTGAAATAGTTCAGTCAGTTGAACCTGTATAATGTAACGTTTGAAGAAATGCTCCACTCTAACGTCCACCGGAAACCAGTCTTTCGCGTCCTTCTTAGATGTGTGCACCAGGTACCAGTCATGCAGATTTCGCATATGTGTTGATAGACGCGTGAGCTCCTCATTACTGACCATAGGCTCCCCTTGGACATATTTCCATGCTATCTCTAACATTGGCTGATATTCATAGCCTAAAAGTTGACCAAGGGTCATACCCAAGGCGGTAGCATTTTCGTTGGCCTGCGATACAATGATACCAAGTTCTCTAGCAGCAGCTATGGCTCTGGGGTACAATAATTCCAGGTCCTTATCCATAGCGGCTCTGAAGTTCTTGTCGACATCAGAACACACTATGAGCGGGGGGCCGATTGATTTTTCTGCTGTCCGAGCTGGGCAATTTGTTTCCCGCTTTTTGCACTTCTTCCCTTGTTCTGCTCAGACTGGACACGTGCTAGCTTAGTAAGTTCACGACCATAGTCAGATGGCAGATTCATCGATATCTGGGATGGCTGCTCAAGGAAGGACTTAGCCCACTTTTTGGTTTTTTCATCATATACCTTCTTTTGCTCGGGCTTTTTTGGTGCAAAAAAAGTCTTATTGTAGGCAGCCACTACCGCGGCGTTTTCCACTTCAGTCCTGTCATAAGGTCTCTTGGGAGGAACCCACGGGATGTCGACTATCTTCTGAGTGTGACCTCTCTTCTGAGTGCGGAGCGGGGAGCGGCGTTGGTCCGTTTCGGTGATCGCTTACCCCTCATAGTACCAGCGGTGGGCGGAGACGGGTGACGCGGCGGAGACGGCTGCGCTGGAGACTGGTGAGGCAGTGAAGAGGACTGTTGCGCTGTAGACAGCTGAGGCGGTGAATAGGACTGTTGCGCTGGAGACTGGTGAGTAGTCGATGGCCTTGGCTGCCAGTTTGGAAGCACGATGAATTCACCTGCAGGGTGATGCAGCTTCAGCTCCTCAAAATCTTTCATCACTTCATCCACCCCGACAACAGCGTAGCCATTTGGAACCGGAGAGAAATGGTAAGTTGGATTAGGTCCAATTGGTACGGCATAGCCGACCGCCACCTTCATGGTTAAGTTATAAACTTTCACATGCAGCTCACAAGGTGTGCTCTCCGTGATATCATCCACTGGGTAGCGACGAAGAGGAGCCACTGCATCATCATTACCATCCTGGAGCTCCGTGGAAGCCACGCTGCTTTTCCGATTCGATGGGCCGCCGGTACCATCGCATGCAGCTTCTACCATGTGCCGCTGAGATTGGCCGCTAGTACCTTGCTGGCTAAGTGCGGCAATTTGTTCCTTTTGCAGTTTTAATTCTTCTTCTATATTACGCAGCCGGTCTGCAGCAGCGCGTGCTTCCATTGCCTCCCTTTCCTTTCTCCTCTGATGGCTTCTATCAGGAAATTTCTTCCTGTGCTCGGGAATCGCAATTGTCTTGGGCTTGGAGCCTATCACGCCTCGTGTTCGTCCGTCGTGTTCCTCATTCCCAAGGGCGCGTGTGAGCTCGTCATCCTCTCTATCGGGAATGAACCGTCCCTCTGCAACATCCTTGAATGCATTTCTAATTTCTTCGATGGGTAGTAGGGGCTTATCTTTGTGTGTTCTGTTATATATGCACTTCCCTTCTGCGTCCAACGTGCCCCCATGCCCGTAAAACCAATTTCTTGCCCGTTCGGTCCATGCGAGTGGCTCTGTAGTGATCCCTTTAGCCAGCAGGTCCGCCTCAAGTTTCTCCCACTTAGGCATGTTATAGGCGTAGCCACCAGGCCCCATAGTATGGTGGTACATCTTTTTAGCAGCATTTGCCTTATTTTTTGCAGACTTTTCCTGAGCTTCCTCCGATTTCTTGTACGCCACAAATTCTTCCCAGTAGTCCTTTATCTTATCATACCCTTCATCGAAGTCTGGAGTCTTATTTTTCTTGACAAACAGGTTGTTCAATCTTTTCTTCCAGTTCTTGAATAGCTCGGCCATCTTCTTAAGAGCCCAGTCCTTGACTTTTTGCTCCATGTTTTGCCGGGCAATCTTTTCTGCCTCATCTGGATCCTCCTCATCTGAATCCACCTCTGGCTCCGGCAGGGTGAAATTAACCATGAGCTTTCTCCAATGTCTTCCTTTGCCCTTATCACCGACATATAGCACTCCTGCCTCCTTTGGCCGATGCCATTCTCGAACGGTGATCGGGATATAGTCCCTAACAAGAACTCCACATTGCTTTACCATTTTTTGTGCAACACCAGGGGGAGCAGTCGGTGTGCCGTCTTCAGCGACTCTTTCGATCCTGTACCTTTCTTGGTCACCCAACTTTTTGGCTGGGCCTCATTTTGTCCTTACAGAAGATGTGCTCGATCCGGAGGGCTAAAAGAAGAAAGAGCGTTAATATATGTATATAGACAGCAGAGGCTTAATTAATACAATCTTCGGCTTCATTAATATATGTATATGCACCTCGCCGGAGTTTGCAACATTTAATGTTCCACCGGAGCATTCGGCTTCTCCCTCGTCGGCTTCTCCCTCACCCCAGCCGTCGGGTTCTACCTCACCGGAGCCGTCTCTTCGGTTGAGAGACTCATCTCCCTCACCGGAGTTGTTCAAAAACTCCGAGGTGACATCGACAACATCTTCCGGCCCGCGGATTATATCCTCGAGGATGTTTTCCTGATTTTCGTCTCGTTCCATAGTTTCTGCAAATTAAGAACAATGCACAAAACTTTAGTATCGTAAACTCGTAAACTCGTATCGTGAACCCGTAAACTCGTATCGTAAACCCGTAAAGTCGTATCGTAAACCCGTAAACTCGTAAACTCGTATCGTAAACTCGTATCGTAAACTCGTATCGTAAACCCGTAAACTCGTAAACTCGTATCGTAAACCCGTAAACTCGTTAACTCGTATCGTAAACCCGTAAACCCGTAAATTTTTTATGCAAGTCCAATTCAAATCAATTTGTAACACTAAATTACTAACACTAAAAAACAATAAATACATAGCAAATTTAAATCTCTAACCCTAAATTTGAACACTAAATTTCTAACACTAAATTTCCTAATAACACCCTTCATCAGTGGGCAAATTTCACAACTGAAGCCTCATACGTCAAAGCCATTAGTCAGCAAAAAGAGTGCCTACAAGAACGAAGTAGAAATAAATGCATTGTTCTTGCATTTACCCTTGGTTCTGTAGACAGTCTTCTTGCAAGCATAATGGACTATTCTAATCATCGGCTTGTATTAAGAATAGCCAAGAAGACAACATTATTTCTTTCGACTCATAAAAAACAGCAAAATCACCTAACACGAAATTTTTCTAATAAATTTCTAACACTAAATTTCCTAACACTAAATTTTAACACTAAATTTCTAACACTAAATTTCCTAACACTAAATTTCCTACACTACAAAATCATGTTTGAAATGTTATTTGAACTCAAATTACAATTATGGCATTTATTTAATTTAACTCCATAATTAGAGAAAATGCATTTAGGTTATTTCCAAATATTCACCAAAATGAAATGTTCCAAAATGTTTGTATTTTGACATAAATAGCTAGCATTTATTGTTCTGAACATTTTGATATATTATTCATATATTTCTGATAAACAGATCAAAAGATACTGATTTTACAATTTTATTCAATTTCTGGAAACTCTTTAAATAAGCTGGGTCCCACATGTCAGACTTTTTACATTTCCGAAAACATTTCAAAATGAATAAAACTCTGACGTTGGGTCCCACATGTCACTGGCACAGAGAGCAACACGGCGGCTCTGCCGAGCTCGCCGGCGACGAAGGAGGGGGAACGGGCTCGTGTGGCTAGGCGCATTGCACGCGCACGTGCACGGGAAACCATTTGGGGGCGGCGCCGTGACCAAATGATCACCGGAGCACTGGCTACGGCACGGCGGAGCTATGGCCGGCGACGAGCAACAGCGCAAGGGCGCTACGGTGCACAATAAAATGAACGGAGGGGTGCTCTAGCACCACAACCTTACCAGGAACCCGCTGGAGTGGACGGAGAGGTCGGAGGAGGTCGGACGGCGTGCGGGCGCGCGCCGGCGGTGTCGGGCTGCGCAGTTCTCCGGGGACGGGCGCGCCGGCGTGCGGGAGGCGCGGCGCGGGCGTCGAGGGCGCGGCGGACGTCGACGGCGGCGGCGGGGCGCGGCATGGGGCGGCGCGGAGGTCGGGCCGCCTGACGGCGTGTTTTTGCTCCGTCGCGTGGTCCTTCGTCGATTTCGTCGATTTGGAGATGAATGAGGAAGAGAAGAGGCAGAGGCAGTTATACCAGGGGTCATTGGTCCCGGTTGCTGCCATGAACCGGGACCAATGCCTCATTGGTCCTGGTTTGTGGCAGGAACCGGGACCAATGCCCTGGCAAATTAATGCCAGATTTGCTCGCGCGTCCATTCATGGCAGGAACTTTGTAGAACTGTGTAGTGTGCTTGAGTTAAAGAATGCCCATCCCTACATATCAGTGCTTTCTTTCCTAGCGTGCCTTTTCCACTCAGTCTCCCCTCATGCCGCGATTCAGGAACACCAATCGGCTTAAGGTCAGAAATAAAGTCAACACAGAACTCAATGACCTCCTCAGTTCCATAGCCCTTTGAGATGCTTCCTTCTGGCCTAGCACGGTTATGAACATATTTCTTCAAGACTCCCATGAACCTCTCGAAGGGGAACATATTGTGTAGAAATACAGGACCGAGAATGCCAATCTCGTCGACTAGGTGAACCAGGAGATGCGTCATAATATTGAAGAATGATGGGAGGAACACCAACTCGAAACTGACAAGACATTGGGCCACAGCCTTCTGTAAACTTGGTAGAGTTACTGGATCGATTACCTTCTGAGATATTGCATTGAGGAATGCACATAACTTCACAATGGGTACTCGAACATTTTCCGGTAGAAGCCCCCTCAATGCAACCGGAAGCAACTGCGTCATAATCACGTGGCAATCATGAGACTTCAGGTTCTGGAATTTTTTCTCTGCCATATTTATTATTCCCTTTATATTTGACGAGAAGCCAGCCGGGACCTTGATACTGCTCAGGCATTCAAAAAAGATTTCCTTCTCTGCTTTGGTAAGAGCGTAGCTGCTTAAGTATTGACGCCCTTTATCCGTCTGCTTGTTGTATGGGTCTTTCATACGTTGCTGGTCCTCCCGTGCTTCCGGTGTATCTTTTGTCTTCCCATACACGCCCAGGAAGCCTAGCAGGTTCACGCATAGATTCTTCGTCACGTGCATCACGTCGATTGAAGACCGGACCTCTAGGACTTTCCAATATGGTAGCTCCCAGAATATAGAGCACTTCTTCCATATGGGTACGTGGTTGTCAGCGTCATTCGGAACAGATAGACTGCCAGGACCCTTTCCAAAGATTACTTCTAAATCCTTGACCATGTCATATATAACATCACCATCAGGGAGGTTAGGCTTCTTCCAGCGATCTGCCTCACCGTTGAAATGCTTGCCTTTCTTTCTTACGGCATGACTGTTCGGAAGAAATCGACGATGCCCCAGGTACACATTCTTGTTTCCCAAATGTATACTTTCAGTCTTATCTAAACAGTGCGTGCATGCATTGTATCCCTTGTTTGACTGTCCTGAAATGTTACTAAGAGCAGGCCAATCATTGATGGTTATGAACAGCAACGCTCGTAGGTCAAATTCCTGTTGTTTTTCTCATCCCACACACGTACACCTGGTTCGGACCACAACTGCAAAAGTTCATCAACTAATGGCCTTAGGTACACATCAATGTCGTTGCCGGGTTGCTTCGGGCCTTGGATGAGCACTGGCATCATAATGAACTTCTGCTTAATGCACAACCAAGGAGGAAGGTTGTAGATACATAGAGTCACGGGCCAAGTGCTATGACTGGAGCTCTGCTCCCCAAAAGGATTAAAGCCATCTGTACTTAGACCAAATCTTAAGTTCCTTGCGTCATCTGAAAATGTCGGGAACTCTCTGTCGATTTTTCTCCACTGGGACCCATCGGCGGGGTGTCTCAACTTCCCGTCTTTCTTACGCTCTTATTTGTGCCATCGCAACAACCTGGCATGCTCTTTGTTTCTGAACAGACGTTTCAACCGTGGTATTATAGGAGCATACCACATCACGTTAGCAGGAACCCTCTTCCGGGGGGGCTCGTCATCGCCCTCAACATCACCAGGGTCATCTTGTCTGATCTTGTACCGCAGTGCATTGCATACCGGGCATTTATCCATATCCTCGTACTCACCGCGGTACAGGATGCAGTCATTAATGCATGCATGTATCTTCTGCACATCTAATCCTAGAGGGCAGATAGCCTTCTTTACTTCGTATGTAGTCTCGGGCAATTCGTTATCCTTTGGAAGCTTCGGCCTCATTATTTTCAGTAACTTCTCAAATCCCTTGTCAGAACAACCAGTCTCTGCCTTCCATTTCAGTAGTTCTAGTGTGGTACCGAGCTTTGTGCTGCCATCTTCGCAATTTGGGTACAACAACTTTTTGTGATCCTCTAGCATGGCCTCCAACTTTAGCTTCTCCTTTTCTGTATCGTATTCTCGCTTTGCATCAGAAATGACCCCACCAAGACCATCAGCGGGCTCATCAGATCACTACTAGGAAAAGGCTTATAGGTAGGTTGGCATTCTGTGGCGCATCCTTAATTGGTGCGCCACAGAATTAATTTCTGTGGCGCATTGTTTTGTATGCGCCACAGAAATGTAGAATTCTGTGGCGCACGAAAACTAGATGCGCCACAGAAATACACATTTCTGTGGCGCACGACCCACATGCGCCACAGAAATGTGCATTTCTGTGGCGCATCTAGTCACATGCGCCACAGAAAGTCACATTTCTGTGGCGCATGTGACCAGATGCGCCACAGAAATTTGAATTTCTGTGGCGCATCTGGTCACATGCGCCACAGAAATGTGACTTTCTATGGCGCATGTGGGTCGTGCGTCACAGATATAGCAATAAAAATGGTGTCAGGTCCAGATCCACATTATCTCTCCTCTGGTCAAACCCATGCGTGGTGGGACCAGTCGAGCATCTATGTGTCTCGTGTGGTGCATGTGCATCCTCTCTCTTCTCCCCACCACGCATCCTCTCCTTATCTCTTTCCTCACGCACAGCACACACACAGCAGCGCATGATATGGCCGGCGACGGCGAGGCCCTGCCGCCGCCACAAGCACCACGCGCGCACGACCACCCTCCCAGCGCGCCGCGTCCGGCCGTCCTCCCAGCGCGCCGCGTCGGGCCGTCCTCCCTCCACATCGACGACGCCATGGACGACCACAACCTCGACGACGCCGCGCTCCGGGCCTCCGTCGACACCGTCGCCGAAGCCTCCCGCCGGGCGCTCCCCAAGCCCGCTCCCTCCCGCCGTATCCCGGTGCGGCGGCCCCGACGAGGACCCGCACCGGGGCGAGGTGCTGCAGCCCGCCCCTTCAAGCTCCAGCGCCTGACCTCCCACAGCTCCTGCCCCGACGAGGACCCGCACCCCGAGCTGCCCTGGGTCGCGGAGCCCAGCGCCGCGAACCCCGTCGCCGCGCACGCCCTATTCCCCTCCGCCGCGAGCCCGAAGCTGGAGGAGCGGCTCGCGCGCAGCTCCGCCTCCGCCCGCTGGACCCCACGCCGCCCGCCCACGAGGCCTCCTCGACTTCGCGCGGCCGGCCATCCTCCCCCAACCTCCTGCGTGCGCCGCCTAGTGCGCCGCATCCCGCCCACCTCCCCTCGTCGCCGACTGTTGGCCGCACGCACGACGGATGGACCACGGTGTCCCCGTGCAGCGCCGTATTTTTTTTTTAAAAATGACGAAGACATTCTTTGGCGCATGCTTATCCAGTGCGCCACAAAAAACTGTGTATTTCTGTGGCGCATGGTGGAGGTGCGCCACAGAAAAACAATTTAGTGGCGACGATTCTGTGGCGCACCCAGCAATTCTGGGGGTGCGCCACAGAATCATAATTTGGTGCGCCACTGATAGGGTATTTTCCAGTAGTGGATGCCCGATGTTCACCTCCTTCTTCTTCAACGTCTTCCATTACAGTATCACCGCATTCTTCAGGGAACATAGGATAGTTGTCATCATCCTCCTCTTCTTCATTGTCTTCCATCCTAACCCCTCATTCTCCGTGCTTTGTCCAACAATTATAGCTGGGCATGAAACCTCTCCGAAGCACGTGTTCTTGAATGGTATTCGAGTTAGAGTACTCCCTGACGTTCCGACAGTTCTCACATGGACAAGGCATAAAATTATCCACTTTGTTTGCCTCAGCCACTTCGAGAAATTTATGCAGGCCTGCAATAAACTCGGAACTGCGTCGTTCGCCGTACATCCATCGCATCCGTGCATCCATCTGCATCATATAATTAAGTTTATCAAATACCATTACAATAACATCTTGAATAGTGAAATGACCACCGTACATCGACACATGCAATATTTCTGTATCAATTACAGATGAAAAGGATAAAGTTGCTAACCTCGGTGTGGGTCGGGCATTTCATCGAACACATCTTGTGCGTGGCAAAGGGGAAAAAAACTAGCACCCACTTCCCACCAATCCAAGAAAAAAAACAGAGGAGAGAAGGGGGGTGGGGGTTATATATAGGCAGGGGAGGGGTATTGGTCCCGGTTCTTGGCACGAACCGGGACCAAAGCTCCGCGCAACGCCACGTGTCCGGCTCTGGAGCTTTGGTCCCGGTTCGTGTCTAGAACCGGGACCAATGCCTCCAACCGAACCGGGACCAATGGTCCAGGGGCCCCTGGCAGCTCGAACCGGGACCAGTGCCAGGCACTGGTCCCGGTTTTTCTCTGAACCGGGACCAATGGCTGGGGCGGCCCTGGACCAAATATGGTTTTTCTACTAGTGCCATCTACCCAGAACAAAAGAACTTTGGATTTTAGCAATGTGGTTCATGAGAGTACAAGAGGATATTTTAGGTTTAAATATCTTCAACTAATATTTCCAAACAGGGCCAGTCCATTGTCTTTTTAATGTTGTGTAGTCTGGTGTATCACATTATATTAAGAACCATAATTGCAATAGGTAACCTTAAATAAGCAGTTTATCATTCTGTCCTATATGGACATTTGGAACGGACCTCACACTCATATATATCCCATGTTATTCACTGCTAGTTTACTATCTAATTATATTATCCAGATATTCATTTTCATGTAAAATAGTTTTTACAATATAAAAATTAACAATATTCTTGCTACATTTGTTACAAAAACTATTTGTGGTTTGTTAAAAACACTATTTGCATGTCGAACTGGTTTTCTCCATTTAACATTTCTAAATTGACATAAGAATGCAGTTTCGGGGCCAAATTGCTCCGCGTTTCCTAAGACGTGGTTCTCAATTGGATTTGAATGCAGTAGCACAATATCAATATACTGGCGTAGTTGTGTCAACTTAACAAGAGGGATCACCCGCAGGACGGCGCAATTGTGTAGTTGATGTAACCATAACAAGAGGGATCACCCTTATTGTATGATCAGTGGCTAGTGACATAATGTAATGTTTGTTAAATAAATACAAACCCTTTAATCAAAAAAAAAATCCCTTCCCATTGAAGCAATGTTTGTTCACTTCAAGAGGGTCTTCTCCCCTTCCTCTAGGCCGGCCATGGTATCATACAAAGGTATGTCCATCGTCTCCGGGAGGTAGAACACCAGCAAGCCACCGATGATCCCGACACGCCAAACACCGTGAACGGCATTCGGTCCCCGAGGAGCACCACCATGGGAGCGAGTATGGCCCCCATTTGTGTGGCCTGGACGATGCACCCCATTGCCGCGTTCCTTACTACTGTGGGGAACAGCTCCGACGTGTATATGAACAAGAGGTTGGACGTGGCCGCCATTCCGAAGATACCCACCACACCGCACGCCGTCCTCACCAAGCTGGAAAAGCTAATTAATTAGAACAAGTGAACATGGCGCGAGTCTAGAAATTGACGTTGTAAACTAATACTCACTTTGTACGAGACTCGATCTCCGGTATCACGATACCTAGCTCGATCTCCTTACCGACAATACTATCGTTACTCGTCTATGATATTACATCTTCGTGACCTAATCACATGCTTGCAAGCTCATTGATACAATCTCACCGAGTAGGTCCAGAGTATCTATCCTTCGGATACCTGAGAGGGACACCTTTATTCTCACCCTATTTAAGGTTCTGTGACGATTGATGCAATCAAGGCAGCCTCTAGAGATAGTGATTAATTAAATACAATCTCACGGTCGAGGGTTTGAGTAATACGTTCTCTATATATATTGGGTGTGCGTCCATCACATCATTCACCTAATTACATGACTCCATTATCAATTGACATCCATATCCATGATCAGGAAACCTTGATCATATGTTGATCTCAATGGACTAGTAAAGAGGCTACTAGGGACCTAGTTGTTTACATACTACATGTGTATTAATGTTTCCACTCAATACAGTTATAGCATGGTATAAAATATATCATGAACAATCGAGATATGACAAATAAAATATCTTTATTACACTAGTAGAAAAAGGGCCTTCGGTTCGGCCCTTTGGAACCGGTTTCATTACGAACCGGTACTAATGGGGGCATTAGTACCGGTTCTAATGCACAGGGCGCCTGTAACCTTTAGTACCGGTTCGTGCGGAGCCTTTAGTCCCAGGCCATGATACCGCCCGGGACTAAAGGGTTTACGAACCGGTACTAAAGGGTCGAGACCCTTAAGTCCCGGGCGGTATCACGGCCCGGGACTAAAGGGTTGCGGTAGTTTTTTTCCCTCATGCATGCCTATCCCCCCTGTGGATCGCCTTTTCAACTTTGCAAAAAGGGGTGAAAATGATAAAATCTTCAATAAATAAAATCCTTTGAGATATAGTTAGGTTTTAGTGTCTAGTTGGTATAGAAATTTGGAAATATGAATTTTGACCTTTCTGCAAAAAACAGAAATAAAAATTTAGCAGGCCATAACTTTTGCATATGATGTCAAAAAAATGCGTTTAATATATAAAAAAAACTAGAGAAAAATTGGAGCTCGATTTCACCAGGGTTTACCCGGTGAACTTTTTTCAGATCATAGAAATTTCAAAAGGAAAAAAGTTATTTCAAATAGAAGATTTTTTTCTACAAAATCAAAAAATGAATTAATAATTATTATTAGTTAATCATTAATATTTATGCAAAAGATGATATGCATGCAATATTTAGATTCCTATCATTTTTCTGATCGATTTAAACATATTATTTGTCGAAGTTTGATTTATGGATTTAAAGATATGAATTTATCCATATTAAATTGAAAATAGCAATAATAATGTAAAATTCATTTTTTTGTTATTTGAATTAATAATTATTATTACTTAATCATTAATATTTATGTTAATATAGGTTTGGTTTTCAAAAAAATAATATCATGTGACATCAAAGTCTAGAGGATAATAAGATTGATACCATATTATTATCAAGATGTTATCGGTGCAATCTTGGAAGCTAATTGGAAAGGAACTCAAAAGTTATGCGTGCTGGGGTGGAGCAGTGTGAGGATGGGTGACCGATCGGGAAGTTTGATCACTAGTGTGAGGATGGGGGTGAAGCGTGCTGGGACTCCAGCACTTGAGATTAGGGGCGATTATAGATTAAACTGACAAATAATTCAAACATTTGAGATATAGAAAAAATTCGAAAAAATAAAAAAAATATTTCAAAAAAATGGACCTTTAGTACCGGTTCATGATCCTCCGCCCGCGCGCGCGCCGCTCCGCCCACGTGGAGGCCCTTTAGTACCGGTTCCTGAGCAGCCGGTACTAAAAGTGGGGGGCTTTAGTACCGATTGTTCAGTACCGGTTGGCAAACCGGTAGTAAAGGCCCTCTGGAACCGGTACTAAAGGCCCATTTTCTACTAGTGTTAATTTTCTCTAGGGCATATCTCCTTTACCATGGCTAGTGACATAATGTAATGCTCGTTAAAGAAATACAAACCCTTTAATCAACAAAAAAAATCCCTTGCCGTTGCAGAAACGTTTGTTCACTTCAGAAGGGACTTATCCCTTGCTCTAGGCCAGCCATGGTGTCATACAATGGAATGTCCATCGTCTCTGGGAGGTAGAACACCAGCAGACCACCGATGATCCCCGACCGCCAAACACTGCGAACGGCATCCGGTCCCCGAGGAGCACCACCATTGGCGCGAGTATGGCCCCCATCTGTGTGGCCTGGACGATGCACCCCATTGCCGCGTTCCTTACCACTGTGGGGAACAGCTCCGCCGTGTATATGACCAAGAGGTTAGACGTGGCCGCCATTCCGAAGATCCCCACCACGCCGCACGCCGTTCTTGCCACGCTGGAAAAGCTCATTAATTAGAATAAGAGAACGTGTCGTGAGTCTAGAAATTGGCCGGTGTTACATAATGCTCCTTCCAATCCATATTAATTATCGTTTTTTAATTTAGTGAATCGACAATTAATATGACTCGGAGGGAGTACATATCTTATGCCCGTGATGAGGCTGCCGGCTGTACAGAAGACGCCGCTTAGTAGCATGGGTCCGATGCCAAGTGGCTTCCGGCCGAAGCGGTCTATGAGTAGTGCGGTGAGAAAGTAGGCGGGCATCTCGGCCAAAGTGTTGGCGACAACGCTCACGTATAGGTCGGTCTTGAGGTTCACCACGTTAAGGGTAAGCCCGTAGTAGACCAATGCGCAGAGGAGGTTGATGAGCACGGAAAGCACCAGCCTAACCCGCGTCGTCCTCGACCGCCACACATCAAGGATGGACGCCTTCTCGACTTTGTTGTTGTGGTTGTCTTCATCGTCGTCATCGAGCTTGAGCGTGACACCGTCCGGGATGTTCCTGCCGTTGGTGGACGCGATGACGAGGAACCAGCGCGGGGACTCGGAGACGAAGGGCAGGACGGCGAGCAGGTAGACGAGCGCCGGCAAAGAGGTCACGACGTAGAGGAGGCGCCAGGAGGACTTGAACATTGCGGCGACTCCGGCGAGGAGCGCCGTGCCGCCAGAGAAGAAGTAGAAGGTGGACATGCCGGCCACGCCGCGGCGCCTGGGCCCGATGGGCTCGTTGGCGAGGACGTAGGCGCAGAGGCCGACGCTGCCGGTGCTGAAGCCCGTGAGGACGCGTAGGGCCATGTAGGTCCAACAGTTAGGGGCCATCGCGGTTAGGAGGCCGAAGACGGTGTTGAGGAAGCAGCCCCCTGGAGGGCTCCCTTTCGGCCCAGGAACGAGTCTGATAGGTGCCCAAACACACCCGCGCCTGCGGGAGCTCCTGTACATCGCTTTACAGCGATGGTTCCTGTTAGCGTCGCCTGAAGCATCGCTTAAATGGGCCGGCCTTTCGCATGCTTCGTAGGTTCGGCTGTTTCCTGGACGCTGCCTTGCGGATCGATCGGTTGAGCTAGCTAGCGAGCTAGGTCGCTCGCTCCAATGCAGAAAAAAAAGCTAGCTCGCTAGCTCCCACGATCACTAAAGTATGAAAATAATCCTTTTCGATCACTAAAGCTAGACTATGAAAGGTTTATGAACGAAAGTTATTTTTTGTACGATTTTAAAAGTGGACGAAATTTGAACAATTTTAAAAATTGAACGAAAGTTTGAATGATTTTAAAAACGTGAACCAAACAATGTTGAAACGGAAAACTATGAATGAACTAATATCAAAGTGAATGGAAACAAAGATTTGAACGATTTTAAAAACTTGAACAGAAAAATGTTGAACGATTTAAAACATGTGAACAAAAAATTATATGAACGAAATTTCTAAAACGATTTTGAAAAGTTAACAGAAAAAGTGAACAGAAAAATGTTTATGAAATAAAGTTATTTTTGAACGATTTTAAAAGTGAACGAAAATTATTTTGAACGATTTTAAAAGTGAACAAAAATTATTTTATACGAAAATTATTTTGGAATGATTTTAAAATCGAACAGAAAAGGCTAGTAAACGGAAACTATTTTTTGAAGATTTTAAAAAATGAACAGAAATATGATGAACGAAAACTATTTTTGAACGATTTAAAAAGTGAACAGAAAAAGCGGTGGAACGGAAACTATTTTTGAACGATTTTAAAAGTGAACAGAAAAAGCGGTGGAACGGAAACTATTTTTAAACGATTTTAAAAGTAAACAGAAAAATACAGTAAACGGAAACTATTTTGAATGATTTTTAAAAAAGAACAGAAATAGGGTTGAACGGAAACTATTTTTAAACGATTTTAAAAGTGCACAGAAAAAGCGTTGGAACAGAAACTATATTTAATTATTTTAAAAGTGAACAGAAAATGGGGATGACCGGAAACTATTTTCGCACGAATTTTAATAACAGAAAAATTTGGGTGAAAATCAAAAGGAAAAAATAATATAAAACGAAAAAAGAAACGGAAAAACAGAAAAATAAAAAGTGAAAACGAGAAAAAGAAAAGAAATAGAAAAGGAAAAATTAAAAGAATGAAACTAAAAATGAAAATGAAAACAGAAAAGAAAACGAAAACAGAAAAAGAAACGTAAATGGAAAAAAGAAAAGAGAAGAAAATGAAAATGAAAAAGAAAAACGAAAACAGAAAATAAAAAGTGGAAAACAAGAAAAGAAAAAAAAATAGGAAAAATTAAAATAACGAAAAGGAGAAATGAAAAATAAAATAAATACAGAAAAAGAAAACGAAATCTGAAAAGAAAACGGAAAAAGAAAAGAAAAAATAAACAGAAAAGAAAAACGAAAAAAGGAAAAAGAAATACGAAAACAGAGAAAGAAAACGAAAAACAGGAAAAAATGGTTTGATGGGCCGGCCCATCCACCCGACGCTCCCCTCGCTTCAGGCGAAGCGGGCGCGCTCCGTCGCTGTAGAGCGATATATAGGATTTGCCGTTCTGTGCATCACCTTCAGGCGATGCTGATGGCATCCGTCACCTGAAGGGAGCCCCTTCATGGGCCAGATTTGGAGCGGCCCAATACAAAACGTGTACTGTTTTCTGTTTTCGTCTCCTTTTTTCTTCTGTTTTCAAATCTGAACAAATTATGAACTTGAACGAATTTGAAAATCGGAATAATTTTCAAAATCTGAACAAATTTGAAAACTGGAACAATTTTTAAAATCTGAACATTTTCAAATCTAGAACAATTTTCGAAATCTGAACAATTTTCAAATCTAAACAAAAATCGAAATATGAACAAATTTGAAATCTGAACAATTTTTCAGATCTAAACAATTTTCGAAATCTGAACAAATTTCGAAATCTAAACAATTTTCTGAATGTGAACAATTTTTGAAATCTGAATGAATATCAAAATCTGAACAAATTTCGAAAATCCGAATAATTTCGAAATCTGTAAAAATATTTTTCAAAAATCTTGTTTTGAAAACAAACAAAAAAAGAAAAAAGAAAAAAAAAGAAACGAAAACAGAGAAGCAAATAGAGAATAAAACGGAAAGACGAAAAAGCCATCAAACGGGCCGGCCCACTATTGGAATACGTTCAGGCGACTGGACAGTTTCGCATCGCCCCGGGGCGATGCATAGGAATTGCCCGCGCCTGCATCCATCCCAAGAAACAGTCACATGATGAAAGTCGTATGTACACACTAACCCGAAACATGCGACCGTATGTACATATACTACAATAGTATACGTACTGCTTGAGGTAAACATGTTTGAGTAGATTTTTTTTGGAAAAGATGCACCTCGAGGTAAACGTCCCTATTAACATTGACGTTGCACGTACCAATCATGCAGCCAGTGAAGAAGAGGGCTTGGACGAGCGCAACCTTGTACCGCTCTCCGTGGAGTTGTGGTGCGCCTGGTCCCCGTGCCGGAGGCCGTGGTGCGGCGGCTCCGGTTGTTGAAGCTTCTGAAGGCGACGGTGATGTGAACCAGATCGACGGCGACGACGGCGATGCAGGGTGGAGGCTCCTTGGAGCTGAGGTTCGTCGACTTCCCGTCCGCCATGGGACTCCTTCCGATCCAAGGTTGCAGTGGAGGAGCGGCGGCGGCGCGCCGGCGGCACGTCTTCTTCGACGGCGGCGTCTTCGTTGTCCTGCAGGACTGGGTTGTAATTTCTTTTTCTTATGCACTGTTCTGTAAGGACCCTGGTGTAATATCGCTTGATCTTTCCCCACAAAAAAAAAAATAGTATACGTACTGCTTGAGGTAAACATGTTTGAGTAGATTTTTTTTGGAAAAGATGCTCCTCGAGGTAAACGTCCCTATTAACATTGACGTTGTACGTACCAATCATGCAGCCAGAGAAGAAGAGGGCTTGGACGAGCGCAACCTTGTACCGCTCTCCGTGGAGTTGTGGTGCGCCTGGTTCCCGTGCCGGCGGCCGTGGTGCGGCGGCTCCGGTTGTTGAAGCTTCTGAAGGCGACGGTGATGTGAACCAGATCGACGGCGACGACGGCGATGCAGGGTGGAGGCTCCTTGGAGCTGAGGTTCGTCGACTTCCCGTCCGCCATGGGACTCCTTCCGATCCATGGTTGCAGTCGAGGAGCGGCGGCGGTGCGCCGGCGGCACGTCTTCTTTGACGGCGGCGTCTTCGTTGTCCTGCAGGACTGGGTTGTAATTTCTTTTTCTTATGCACTGTTCTGTAAGGACCCTGGTGTAATATCGCTTGATCTTTCCCCACAAAAAAAAAAAAATAGTATACGTACTGCTTGAGGTAAACATGTTTGAGTAGATTTTTTTTGGAAAAGATGCTCCTCGAGGTAAACGTCCCTATTAACATTGACGTTGTACGTACCAATCATGCAGCCAGTGAAGAAGAGGGCTTGGACGAGCGCAACCTTGTACCGCTCTCCGCAGATGAGGCCCCACTCTGCCACCGTCGAGGAGCCGGTCCACACCCACCCGGCCGCCGGGCCCGCGCACCGGTTGCCGCACCGCACGTCTCCGGCGGGGCACCACATGGCCGGCTCGCGGTCGGCGAAGATGATCACCATGGCTTGCATCGCCTCCACCACCCACGCCGTCGACACCAGCACGAAGTGCCGCAGCTGCCACCGCCCAAACTCCCCCGCATGCTGCGACAGCGCGTCGTCGATGCTCAAGCGCGCTCCGCCCAGCAGTGGAGCTTCCATGGTATATTTGTGTGAGGGTTTGGGTGCGGTAACTAATTATTAAGTGCGAATACGAGCTCTATTTGTAGCTAGGTGGCGGATGGCTCACATAGAAAATTGCAGCATGCTTCGTTGATGGTTTGGTTATCACGGCATATGGTTGAGATCTCACATAAATTGTCCATGTGAGTGGCTATCCCCGAGGATTAAATGCCATGGATTGTGTCAGATATCCTGTTTCCATGGTGTGCGCATGACCATCTAGCTTGAAGATGTTGACATTGCAGCAGCAAGCAACCCGCCATGTTTCTGTAATCCTAGAGACACCAGGGCGGTACATCTCCACATAATTGTTTGATCATCCTACCTCCTCCCCATTACACGGTTCTTATGAATGTTAAAAATATCTATGGATTTTCTAACACGACTACTTCTCCTCATCCCGGCCTACTTATGTAATGGATTCCAGATCAAGCAATATCTCATGCGAATATGCTTATCTGTTGGACATACAACTCCGCGATGTGCGCGTGCGTAAGATAGAAATTAATTTGCAAGAAGAAAACGAATCCCATGAATTCATACATATACGGGAGAGGCGTTTTGGCTCCCGGGTGCATATACTCCTGTTATATGTTTCAAAATTAAAAAATATGAAAGCTATTCGAAAATATCTGAAAAAAATTGGGCACACACATTTACATGTTTCGAGCATTCGTGCAAAATTTTGGAAGCAAATAACATTTTCTGTGGTCTATGCAAAAAAGACAAAATCAAATTTTGTCTTTTTTGCACAGATCACAGAAAGTATCATTTTCTTCCGCAATTTTGCATGAATGTTAAGAACATGTATAAGTTTGCGCCCAATTTTTTCAGATTTTTTCGAAGTGTTTTCATATTTTTTTTTAATTTTGAAAAAAAATTACAGGTGCATATGCACCTTGGAGCCAAAGTGAATTTCTGTACATCTACATAGTAGTCAAGGCAATGTGCTTTTCCTAGAGAGGATGGATATCCAAGGATATAGGTACTTATTTTGCATGTTAGCAGCAAAATACTCAATAGTGATAGTGTATCATTACGAGTTAGTAATAATTTATTTTTGTAAGCATTTAGAGCTTATAGAAATTAGCAGATGACAGTCCTATAAACTGATCAGGTGACTAGAACCTATCAACTACTAACAAATATTACTCATAGTTATGGTCTAGAAATGGAAACCAGAACCATTGAAACCATAGCTTGAAGACTGAAAGAGAATGTTTATTTGGGCCCGTGGTTGATGCAATGGAAGAACTCAGCAAGTAAGAGGGCTAACTCATTGATTTGTGTATTGATGTAGTGTTTAGGCGATACAGTAGAGATGTTCCTTGTACGATCGAGAGGAACTCGTCAGGCTCGAGATCCGCTTTCAAGAAAATTGTGTCAAGGCACCAATTGAGTGCCCACACAAATATGTCGGCTTTGTATATCATTTTAAGTCAAGCATGCAATTAAGCATTATATGTTTGGAGAAATAAAAAGTTTTCTCTATTGAAATAATTAGAATATTATTCATGCATATGTAAAACTTGAGACTTGTATTGACAATCAGCAAAGTAAATTGTTACGGACGTATAAACTAGTCATAGACAATCCAAACATTGGATCAAGTGACTCTTTATGACCATCCCGTGAAAACTGTGACAACGTAGGATCATGTTGTGACAAGGTGAATTGATCGTTTCGCTGCATCTTCTGCGCATTATGGAACAAGATTTTTTTCATAAAAAAAGGCAGGACCCTGTTGCTTGCTACAAACAATCCCAATAATGGATCTCTACACTCACAACTTCACGGTGGATCATCTTATAACAGTGTGAGTTCATCTTTGTAACAAGGTGAATCCATCCTCACTAAATTTTATGTGCATAAAATAACCATTTCATAATTAAGTTAATTTATTTATTGTTGTCATCGATCAGAATTAGCAATACATATACCATACACTACACATTTTTAATTGCATGCATTGAACTGTATATACTCATCATCATTGCCGTCACTCAAATTATTAGATTTCTCTCTAAATTAAATCTCTCATAGTTTTTTATTTTCTGAATTACATTTTGTATTGTGCTCTATAAAAAAACTCTACAACGACGCAAGGAACACATACTATTGTGATTCAAATGTGTATATATAACATGATGGTATCTATAAATGAAATTGGTGTTGTCGATATATTGTTTATATTTGCTGCAAAAATATTTAAATGTGTTGTAAAGTATCGAATTGATTTGTCAGAAAAATCTATTTTAGAAATACGAAAAATGCTTAGTAGCTGCAGAGTAAAAGTGCTTGTAATGTTTGCAAAAAGCATGCGACTGTTTTAAACTACACGTGTGGGAAATGAGCTTTATACATCTTGCAGAAACATATATGATCGTGTATAAAAAGTCGTTTGGCAGGCCCTAATAAACTATTTTCCTTCGTGAACCGTGTGAGATGTATTGCCCTTGGCACACGGTTCATTGAATAGTCTGCGGCCTGTCGCCCTCCCATGCGCAGCGAGGATTTGGTAAATCTTGTGGGATGTAACATTTCAGCGTTGTGTGATGGTCTCGTAGTTTTAAATAGCCCGCTATTGGCTCGCTATAGCCATTTGTGCATGTTGCAGCTAAATAAATCCATGTTCACTTTTTCGCTATAATCCATTTATCCCCGCTGTAGCCGCCCCACCACAACAGTTTTGAATGGTTGCTGGTATTTGCGATAACCCGCTATTTAAAAGCTGTATATACTACTGTTGTATAAGCTAGTGGTTACCGGAAATACATCGATCTCCTGGATTGTGCAACTACAATAGGTACAAGTGGCACAGTCGTCTGATGGTCTTGTTTAGTTGTTTGGTTAATCATGGATCATATCGGCAGTGATTAAATAATTGCACTAGAAACAGTAAACACGTGCAGCCCACGGCCCACGATGTCGCATCCCAGCGTCGCATGCAACAAGGAATCTTCTTATGACAAAAAAAAGGAATCTTCTTATTCAAATCAACAAGCTGACGCATGTGAATAAAAAACCATGCACACGAATACACGTGCGATACAACGCTAGCATGCATCATCGTCCTCCACCTTGTTGTCGAAGCACAGGTACGGCATTGCACCCAACGCCCTGGCGAGTGCAGCGGCGGTGGCGCCGCCTTCCTCGGTTCTCTTCTTGAGCACCTCCAGCATGACCTCGGGCTCATGATGCACTGCGCGGAGCACGTCGGCGCAGGACGGGCCTTGAGCGGCGCGCGTCACGGCGAAGCCGGTTGGCCCGTCGCTCTGGGACACGCGAACCACGCTTGGTCCGCCCAACAGGTTGTGCACACCGCCGAGGGCTTCCTGGTAGGCGCCGCCCAGGAACATGCCCAGACAGTAGCCGCGGCCGCCGGTTGGTAGCTCGTGCAGAGGGAGGCTGTGCCTGCCGCCGATGAACCGGTCCACCTTGCCGTCGCTGTCGCAGGTGAGGTCGGAGAGGATAGCGTCAATGGCGGGGCGCTCCTGAAGCCCCTGGATGGGGACGATGGGGAATTGCAGCTCGATGGCCCACATGTCCGGGATGGAGGTGAACACGGACAGGTTGATGTTGTACGTGCGAGGCCGCTCCTCCGCCGCGCCCATCGCGCGGGCGACCATCTCGCAGTGCCCGTCGACGGCGGCGAGGTGCTCCAGACCAACAACTCCCTCCTTGAACTTCTCGGCGCAGCATCGCTTTAGCTGGTCGGCGTACAGCGCGCAGGTCTCGGAGTCGCCGCGCAGGGCAGCGGCCATGAGGTTGCGGCAGTCGTCCGTGAGCTCGTCGAGCAGGGCAGCAGAGTCGTCCATGTTGCAAGCAGCCGACGGCGCCGCCGACGCCGAGAAGGCCTCGAAGACGAGGACGGAGTGGTGCGACACCAGCGCGCGGCCGCTCTCGCTGCAGATGACCGGGTGCTGCACCCCCTTGCGGTCACAGACCCGGCCAACGGCGCCGACCACGGCCGCCGCGTACTCCTCCAAGCTGTACGCCACCGACATGTCGGTCTCTGCCGAGTGAGTGCCATCGTAATCGACGCCGAGGCCGCCACCGACATCAATCACGCGCATGGCCGCGCCGAGGCGGGTGAGCTCGCAGTAGATCTGCGCGGCCTCGCCGACGCCGTCCACGACCAGAGCGGTGGTCGGGATCTGGGAGCCAATGTGGAAGTGCAGGAGCTGGAGGCAGTCGAGCATGCCGAGGGCTTTGAGCTTCGACACCACGGAGAGAATCTCCGCCGCTTTGAGGCCGAACTTGCCCTTCTCTCCAGAGGTGGCGCCGAAGTGGCCGGCATGCTTGGTGCGCAGCCTGGCGCGCATGCCGAGCACAGGGCGGACGTTGAGCCTAAGCCGGCGGCTGGCCTCGACGACAATGTCGAGCTCCTCCTCCTGCTCGAGCACGATGACGGTGTTGAGCCCCATGGTGCGGGCGATGAGCGCGAGCGAGATGTACTCGAGGTCCTTGTATCCGTTGCAGATGAGCAGGGCGTCGGGGCTGCTACCGCCCGCGGCGAGGCAGCTCATGGTGAGCAGTAGCTCCGGCTTGGAGCCGGCCTCCAGGCCGAACCCGAAGGGGGCGCCGAACTTGACCATGTCCTCCACGACGTACCTGTCCTGGTTGCACTTGACAGGGTACACGCCCTGGTACCTCCCGCCGTAGCCGGTGGACCTCACGGCGTAGTTGAACGCGGCGTGGAGGGACTCCACGCGGTGGCGAAGCACGTCGGGGAAGCGCACCAGCAACGGCAGCGGCAGCCCGGCCCTGGCGACCACCTTGGCGAGGTCGATCTCTTGGCCGGGCAGCGTGGCCGCGCCGTGCGGGCGCACAGCGATGTTGCCGTCGTCGTTGACGAAGAAGTAGGGCGCTCCCCAGCCGTCCACGTTGTACAGCGCGGAGGAGAGGTCGGCCGACCAGGCGGGCTTCTCAGCCACCGCCGAGACGCTCAGCAGCGGTGAAGCAAAGGGCGCCGCGAACGCTTCCACAGCTAGGGCAGACGGCATCTCGATCGTCACAAAACGAAAAATTATTTTTTGTACTGACGCTAGCAATTTGTACGTTGTGTTTCTGGTGGTGCTGATTGATGTTAGCAGCAAATGAAGACTGAAGAAAATTAATTAGCAAAAATAATAAGAATTGAATTCTCTTTTGGTACGCACGTGGATAAAAGAAATCTATGACGGGATTTGTTACCCTGTCACCCAGTGTTGTAAGAAAGGGAGCTTAGAAAGCCGCCGAGGCCAGAGCCCCGGCTACCCCCGCAAACGGAGCAGACGGCGGGGCGCCGGCGTTCAGGTGGAGCTGGGAGACGATGAGCTGCTACCTAGCGTTCGGAAATGAGTGAGCTAGCTGCTAGGGTACGTCGTGGTGGTGGGAGAAGAATGAAGCCGCTTTTATAGATGAACTCCCATATCTCAGGATGCTGACAGAAACATATTGGCATTGAAATCAGCCTTCTCACCGGCCTGAAATGTCTGTTCGTCTTAATTGGAGATTTCATTTGATGGCACACAAGTTCCTCTACAGTTTACTGAGAGCTAGGACTAGCTAGCTAGGTTAAGCAGTGGAGCAAAACAAAATACTAAATATCCTTTTAGAAGCCAAAACTAGGTGACTTTCACACAACCCGTCAACAATGCCACACAAAAGAAAATTCTTCTCGAGGAAAGCAAGGCTAAATAAAAATTGCAATCTTCAACACCATCTACACCATGAATGATAATGAACATTCTCTTCGCCAAAAGGCAAACATATTATGCTAGACGTACAAAAAAAGGTAGATCCAAAACTTATTCCCAGACTGGTCACTATAAGAGAAACTCCATTGATTGATATCCTCATACTCATAACCGCCCTACCAGCACAATACCCTAACTAATGGGATGAAGATGCAAGTATATACACTAATACAGTACATGCAATCGCACACAATTGAAATCGCTTATCACACACAATTATGGCAACCGTCAATATCCGTGGGTGGGAGATGTGGTAGACAATCAAATACGGTTACTAAAACCGTTTGCGATAGGCATAGTACGTAAAAGTAATTATTTTTATATAATCGCGTGTGATATGATAAATTTCGCAGGTGGTTTCTCAATTGTATATGTGTTTGTTCGGGAATAATCACAAACGCTGAGGCATAATTAGTCGTGTGCGTCCACGTGTTTATCTCAAATATTTTGTTTGAATTCAATTGTGTTTGTTAAATAACCATCACACACGTTTGTATTTCAAGTCAACTGTGTGTGTTTGAACAACAACATGCTTTGAATTTGCAGGACAAGCACCAGCTACAACCCATGCATATCTTGATAATGTATCATTAAGTTCACCAGCTTATACACAAAGTATTCATACACAACGGCAATAGTATCAATTTATATAGAAAGTTCTAACGGAGCCTGAGTTACACATAGCTTTTCAAAAAATTCAAAACAAAAAATCCTACACATCAATAAAGTCACGATCTACCAGTGTGAAAATTTTAATCAAACATTTTAACCATTCTAGCCTACACAAAAAAGACAAATCTGTCAAAATTCAAAATTTTAAATTTGTGTTCTATTCACCATCCAGATCCAACTGTTTGTCATTTTTGCCGAGCCTAAAATACAACGAATTTCTAACTGATAATTTACACACATGTAGATCATATCACTATCTACATCTGGGATTTTTGACCGGATATTTGGAAACTTAAAAAAAATCACAAACTAGCTCTGTGTAGCTCGGGCTTTAAAATGCCACTCTCCAATTTCTACTTATACAGTGTGAAAGATACACACAAGAAGAATAGTTTCACGGTTACGTCTTTGTCTCATGAAAAAAGGTAGGTTCCGCCGGTTATAAAAGAAAGTTGGACATTTTTCTATAGTCATGCTACACGAAGGATATGAAAAATCTTCCCTCATCCCTCCCTTTCTTCACCCCATATAACGTGCAACACGCTGCATAAGATGATGTTTTATCTACACCAAACTGCAAAATTAGATCACTTTCGTAACGTTGGCCTACTATTTGAATGGTAGACATGAAAAGCGCCCCTACGCTGCAGCCGGAACACTGCAAGCATTGCTCAAGGCGAATGCATGTTATGTGTAAAAAAACATCAATGTGATAATTTAATAATAGAAAAAACAACGCAAATCTAAACGATTGGTCATTTAAATATTCTTCAATATATAAGAAGGTAAAAACAGAAAAAACAATAACAACTTTAAATTATTAGTCACTTACCAGGTTGTACGGTGGGGCCAAGCCATTAAAAGATTTTAGATGAAGCTCGCGTGAAGTCGCACAACTTCTCTTGTTTTCTTCTACGTACTTTCAACAAAATAAAAGCCTTATGTATGTTGATAAATTAACCACAATGCCTGGCGCAAGACAATCGGGCGGTGCTATTCTTCGCACGTGCGACCACTACGTTTCGCTCGCACGCTTTTCCGACAAAGCTTTCGTACCGATTCGGAAAGTCACAGTCACTGGTTTTCGCATTTGCTGCGCACAGGTAGTACGTATCTGTCATCTTTTGCTATTCCGTTTTCCCGCGCGTACATGTACGTATCGGGACCTGGAAATCAGTGATTGATCCCTTCGCTATTCCCTTTCTTTCGCGGGCCAGACTCGTAGCGTGTCACGGCCGCGTTTCTACGTGCACGTGCAGGTTCCAGCATATGGGCTGGACGGACATGTCAATTTTTTTTGTGCTATTCCCTTTTGGCGTCAAAGTTTCAACTCCCATCGCTAATTCCATTTTTTGCTATTCCCTTTTGTCGCCAAAAATAATCATTTGAAATATTGGCTGTTCCTTTGTGGCGTGAGAATGAAAATAACCAATTTTTTCAATTCCTTTTTTGGGCCAGTGATATTTTAGGGTAAAAAATGGGGGAGATAGAAAAAATCCACTTCCTACAAGTACAAAAAAATTGGAAGAAAAAAGAACTACCACTTTCTACTAGTATAAAAACAGATTAATATGGCGAAAGGTTCAAGTGGAGCTCGATGTAGCTCGTTTAAAAAAAATTGAAACATGCACCTTTTAGTTTAATAAAATCGTGAAAAATATCCGAGAAACATATTGTGTCCAAATCTAGAAGCGTGCAAAGTTTTAACAAAAAATACGTAGTATTTTGGGCTACAAAATTTATGTGCGAGTTAATAATGAATTGTTCCCGAGTAGAGAGGCCCAAAAACAGCATTGCGGTCGCAACGGGGCTCTGGGTGAATATTGCCGCCCGTATGAGCCGGGGCATCCAGTATGTAGCCGACATATGCCAACAACCCAAATGCACATATGCTAGTTAAGTTGAAACTCCTAAATGAAAGTGCAAGCAATAGAACTACTTTTTGGAAGAAAAGACAAATCAGATAAAATTTGAAAAAATTTAAACTGTGTACTTTTCACACCCAGATCCACCTATTTATCATTTTTGTCCAGCTCACAATACAACGAATTTCGAGCTGAAATTTTGCACACGTGTAGATCATATCACTATTTATATCTGAGATTTTTTTCACGATTTTTGGAAACTTAGAAATAGAAATTTTCAATTTTTCAAAAAACGAGCTACACATAGCACCATAGCATCGGAGTCAAAACGCCTCACTCTATGGCCACATAAATCATTGAGTGGGATGAAAAAAAAAGAGAAAATTTTAACTTACTGCCACACATAAGACAAACATGCATATGTAGAAAATGTTTGTATCTAACTATTGCTGAGCATCAGGCTAGTGCATTCTTAAAACTTGATCATTTTATCAATCCCCAAGATTCTCAATTTCAAGACCAATGCAGAAGGCATCAATCTTCAAAGTAATGACAATGCTCATCTCTTACCAGAAATCCAAAAAAACCATCCCGAATGTAAACTGCCTTCCATTGAAAAATGTGTACTTATAAGGTAAATTTAGTTCATGTGCATTGACAACAAAACCTGAAAGAGTGAATACCATCAAACATACACAAAACTGACCTAATTGCATACTTGCTTTGGCTGGGACTGCCCAAGCATAGAACAAAATAATCTCAACAAAACAATTCCATAGTGGTTTTTTGTACTAGTAAAAAGTGGTTTTTTACTAGGAAAGTGAGGCTACAGAAAGAAGGAGAAAAATATGAGGTTGGGGGAGGACAGACGAGGAGGTCGATGCACCGGAGAGGACGAAGTGGGCGGCGCTGCGATGCGAAATGCGTTTGATCAAAGAGTAAAGGCAATATAGCAAGCAAGTTACCAATCCTACAACTAAACTGAAGTGTTACCAAGCATATAGCGCACGGATTACCAACTTAAGAACTAGTACATGATGATACCACCCACATAGCCAACGAGTTACCGATCCTAGGACTACTAAAGTGTTACCAAGCATCTAGCGCATGAATTACCAACCTGAAAACTAGTAGATGATGATACGAAGCACATAGCAAACGAGTTACCGATCCTATGAATAATAAAGTGTTACCAACCATCTAGCGCATAAATTATCAACCTAAAAATTAGTACATGATCGTACCAAGTACCTACCAAGCAAATTACCGATCATAGAACAAACTAAAGTATTACCAAGCATCTAGCACACGAATTACCAACCTGCAAACTAGTAGATGATGATACCAAGCACATAGCAAATGAATTACCGTTCCAATGACTAATAAAGTGTTACCAACCTTCTAGCGCATGAATTATCAACCTAAAAACTAGTACATGATGATACCAAGTACATACCAAGCAAATTACCGATCATAGAACAAACTAAAGTGTTACCAAGCATCTAGCACATGAACTACCAACATGAATACTAGTAGATGATGATACCAAGCGCATAGCAAACGAGTTACCGATCCTATGACTAATAAAGTGTTACCAACCATCTAGCGCATGAATTATCAATGTAAAAACTAGTTGATGATGATACCAAGTACATACCAAGCAAGTTACCGATCATAAAACAAACTAAGTGTTACCAAGCATCTAGAGCACGAATTACCAACCTGAAAACTATTAGATGATGATACGAAGCACATAGCAAACGAGTTACCGATCCTATGACTAATAAAGTGTTACCAACCATCTAGCGCATGAATTATCAACCTAAAAACTAGTTCGTGATGATACCACCAAGTACATACCAAGCAAGTTACCGATCATAAAACAAACTAAAGTGTTACCAAGCATCTAGAGCATGAATTACCAACCTGAAAAGTAGTAGATGATGATACGAGCACATAGCAAACGAGTTACCGATCCTATGACTAATAAAGTTTTACCAACCATCTAGCGCATGAATTATCAACCTAAAAACTAGTTCATGATGATACCAAGTACCTACCAAGCAAGTTACCGATCATAGAACGAACTAAAGTCTTACCAAGCATCTAGAGCTCGAGTTGCCAATCTAAATAGTAGTACATGATGATACCAAGTACCTAGCAAGCAAGTTCCTGATCCTACGACTAACTAAAGTGTTACCAAACATCTATACCATAAATTATCAACCTAAAAAAATAGTAGATCATGATACCAATTACCCAGCAAACAAGTTACTAATCCTATAACTAGCTAAAGAGAATTTACTCCAAAAACCCATGATCCCAAAATGAGAATTAAAAAATTATGCTGGGAACTTTTTTACAATCTAAAATCGAAACTTTTTGTTTGTAACACGTAAAATAAATAGTATCAGAGAGCAACACATTCAAAACTGTACCATCATAGTTATAGTCCACGGAGAAATAGGTAGCCTAACATTTATACTAGTAGAAAGTGGTAGTTCTTTTTTATTCTCATTTTTGTACTAGTAAAAAGTGGTTTTTTCTATTCCCCACCCATTTTTATTTACCCTAAAAACCACTGTCCCAAAAAGGGAATTAATTTTTTTACTGGGTATATTTTTGTTTTTGGCGCGTAAAGGGAACAGTAACAAACGAGATGAATGATTTTCTAAAAAAAATACATGTTCCCATAAACAAAAGGGAATAGAAAAACTTAGCATGAACATTTAGGGCCTAAGAATGATCTATTATATTATTAAAACAACAAACAATTGACGGTGGAGATTTACCAATTTAATGTAAGAAGTTTTTAACGATGGAGATTTGAGGATGCGGACGCATCTAATCGTGTGACGTGCTAAAAAAGGAAGCCTTCATGTACTAGGAACACGTAATGGCTCATGAAACGTAAGCTAGCAGGACTTCACTAACGCCAGAAGCATTGGCATATGGGATGGACACGACTACTGATAGGAAGTTATCCAGTATAGATCGGCTGGTAGGCGACGCTGCAGGCCTACACCGGCGACGATTCCAACGGGCTCCGGCGACCACAAGTAAGCTATCCAGTCTAGATCGTATAGGATCTGTTGGAGATTCGGCTGATAGGCGACGCTGCAGGCCGACACCGACGGCGACTCCAGCGGCTCCAGCGACCACAAGGAAGTCAGAGCGAAAATCCATAGGTAAGCTGGCACTGCAGCGAAAATCCATGGACTGACATGCCGCTCGGCCAGCTCCATATCGTGCCATCCCCGTCCTCATTACGGACCCTGGCATCTTCAAGGACCGCATCCTAGATGGATGCAAGGAACGAAGTACCATCGAGGGCCCGACATTCTAGATTGATTCGTCGCCGACGGCAAGCGGCTGCACCCATACCTAAGGGCGGATGTGTATATGGGTGCAGGACGATTGACACAATCATCGTCAAAGTAGGCCGACCAGAACCTTAGTTTAGCTGCTAATGGATCAGAATACATGGCTTCTTACGGAGCAAATAATGTCTTACTTTCGGACGCTTGGTTAACCGAAACGATGGCAAAACCTTCATGTACGGCAACGACAAGCCAGCATCCGGCGATTATAGTAAGGGCAGCAAGTATCCCATACACGCCGGAGATGATCCATACGCACACCTTACGACGACGTCCGGCGGACTGAAGTCACCACGGCAAATAGCAACGCTGACGATTAGATCGATCTAAGTTGCTGGTGTTCATGATGCATGGTCGGTCATGTACATACACGACATGGCTTCAGCACCTGGGTTCTAGCTGTCGGAGCAAGCTAACAGAAGCCATCACTCACGCACAGGGATGAGCTGATTGATCAAGGTTATGTCGATGCTCCACTTACATGCAGGTTGAAGGGTTTAACCATCGCACGAAGCTGCAGCGTTGACGAGACACTACATTGTCTTTCAGCACGGTACGTCTCCTCTTTTTGCTTCATATGTCATACTCTTGCATTGGTTCCGATATTTGGTCCAATTGCAGTCTCTGTTATTCCTTTCAAGATTATAGGAAATATGTGTAGAGTTTGCAATGGTCAAAATAAAAATCAGGATCTTCTATGAGCCTGTGCAAAATCATGTATATCAGGCTATATCTAATTCCCACATATTCCGTTACTTAATTGGTACACTCTCTTATATGTTTCAGTAAGTTTCTGCATGGTCGTGTAGTCTAAAAAACAGTACTTTCAGAAGAATCAGGCAACGCCTAACAATTTGTGGTTCAAAAAAAATAGAAGGGTCATTGACGACTGTTGATCTGGGTTATACATCTAAAATACACCATCTTAGATAAACATATGATTCATCAAATTTTTTGAGGTTCAGAGTTACGTTATCTTAAGTACCATGTATTTTTTCTCGACACAGATTATTCTCTACTCCAAGGCATCATCATCGTACATCAGCTAGGCCTGAACTCTGGATGGGCTTAAATCTTCTTATGGTTAGTTCAGTAATTCTTTTGCTGCATAACAGCAACGATGTTGAGACCTCTGTGATTCTGTAGCTGGATTTGCTACTACACTTCAACTACGATTGGGAACAAGTGAATGACGTGGTGCTGGATTTGGCTCTCAAAAGGAGGAGAAGATTATGCACGACAGCTCTGTCGTCCTTACAGTAGTGCCATTCTCAGCTGCAACCAGGTATGTTTGACTAAAAGCATCTTACACTGTATCGTACTAGCTAGCTGCGTGCCTGCCTGCAACTTCAGAAATAAGCAAATCATAGACTATTCATTTCGTTTGCTTGCAGGAAAATCACATCTTATATTGGAAAAATATTGAATCGGATTTTTTTAAAGAAAGAACACGAGGGTGAGACAATGTTCATCAGGTTCATAATCAATATACATATTTATTGGTACTGAACTCTCCCATAAACACGCGATAGGGTCACGGGGGAAGTATTGAGACATTTTCTAACAAAGTAATCAGATGAAGTGCACTGTCATACAGAAAAAGGTAAAATTATACAATGCTTATCTTTAAACAAAAGAGATGCAGAGCATACTGCAGCAAGGTAAGTATAATATTTCCTCAATTGTGTACATACTCATTTCAAATATCATAAGAAATGTTTTCTTTTCGGGTGCAGAGGTGCAGAGCATACTACAGCAGGGTATAATATTTCCTGAATTGTGTACATACTCATTTCAAATATTATAAAAAATGTTTTATTTTCACCTTTGCGGGCGCAGATATTTCAGAGATGAAGAAATTGTATTCAAAATTGTTGTGAAAGATATTGTTGTCGTAGACCTTTGGGAGGTAAAGGTTTTCGTAAATTATTGTCAGATACAAAAATATTGTGGAGAACACTTTCAAACCTATGATGTCAGTAATGTTCCGGACTAATAGTGCAAAAGATAGGCTATGATTCATTTTCTGTTTATGATGGTAGAACTTGATGAATGCAAAAGACACGATAATATTGGAGTTCCATGGTAAAAAAAATCTTAATAGATCGTTTCGTGAATTTATTCATCCATCCATAATGGCTGTGTACGTTGGATAATTTACCCTTTTTGTATGAATGGCAATTTCATATATCTTGGTTTGTGTCTTTCAATCATAATAATAATTAAAACTGGACAATTCTACTAGAGATGTTATAATTCAGATGAGTGATATTTTTTAGGCTAATCTCTTAACCACAGAAAAAAAGACTTGATGTTCTCGCAGGTGCAGGAGTAAACAATGCCATTTGTTTCGTAGTGGGAAAAATGCCTTTTTCTGACAGAAAAACAGTAGGGAAACGTCAACTATGTCATTTTACAGCTTAAAAAAGGGAGAAAATCAGCCATCTCAGTATAACCTATTTCAATTGCTTTAGCTTCAACGAACACAATCGGTAAGTCATGTCCCTAATGTATCCAGCTGGTACATAACCGATAGTTAATGTGACAGGACATGGGAAAATCACTCCACGAGCCCTTAAACATAATTGATTGCTTGAGTTTGAAACAATAAGAACATTAATGGTATAGTCCACTCCTGCATAAAAGAACTTGGAAGCCTAAACAACGAAGCGAAGGTATGCATGTTCTGCATTTTTAACAAGTATATATGTTTTATCATATAGCTAGATTAAAACGTGGAAGAACTAAGTATCCTAAATCGTTCTTTACATGTTCTAATTGATCTCACATAGAATATAGTATCTATTACAAAAAATGATACATCACATATCAGTATTTTTCTTATAGCAACGCTAGCCGCGCAATTGCGCGGGTCACCTAGCTAGTTCTTTGATATAAGAGACATGTATACTTAAACTATGTTGTTTTTTACCGTGTAAAGGGAATAGTAAAAAGGAAATGGAAAAAAGTGAGGATGAACTCTTAGGGCCGTTTTTGCCCTAAAAAATCACTAGCCCAAAAAGCTAAATCAAAATAAATTTGGTCTAAGAAAAATGATTTTCATAAAACTACATGTTTCCATAAAAAGATGGAATATCCTAAGAATGATTCTTGATATAAAATAAAGGGAATAGGACAAAGGAAAAAAAGTGATTGTTGGTCATCATGTTGTCCGTACTCGTGTAAAGGGAAAAGGAGATTAGGGTTCCAGGCACGTGAAAAAGAACAATTAACTATACTGTATATAGACACGTAAAAGGGAAAAGGTGGACACCAGCTAGCCCACCTACGTACACGTGATTAGCCTCGCCACGTATGTTACGCTCCAGGCGAGCTAGCGAGTGTCTCTCGTGCGCCGCCAATCAAATGAGGGTTAAAACACGTTTTGGTACTGCTACGTAAAGGCAACGAACGGGTCAACGTCAAACAACAAAAGGGAATGGAACGGGTCTGCGGGAGGAAGCTGTGCGCGTCGAACGACAGACGCGAGCTCGGAATCGTGCGACCGCTCGCACGAGCGATCATAAGCGCTTTCGAAGACAATCAGGGCTCGTGATTCGATAACGTGACCAGATCGATTCTATCAGCATATACGGTTAGTACTTTATATTATCATATCTTAGAGATTCGATCTATCTAATTTAAAGCATGCCATTCACTACGGGAGAGCTTACCTGTGCCGACGGTTTTTTGTCGGGGCCGTCGGCACAGGGTCCGACGGGGCCGTCCCGTCGCCCTGGCCGTCGGCATAGGTAAAGCCGTCGGCACAGATTTGACGCAAGGCTGTGCCGACGGTAAAACCGTCGGCACAGCTATGTTTTTTTTTCCTATTTTTCATCTAATATGAGAAAAAAAATTAAATTTTTTTTTGAAAAAATAATTTTGGAAACCTGTGCCGGCACAGCCGAAAAATAAAAAAAATATTTTTTTAAATAAAAATTTTGGAAAAATATTTTTGGAAACCTATGCCGACGGTTTTACCGTCGGCACAGCTATATTTTTTTTTCCTATTTTTCATCTAATATGGAAAAATTCATATCTTTAAATCCGTAAATTGAAATTTAACAAATAAAATGTCTAAATCGATTAGAAAAATGAGAGGAATCCAAATATAACATCCATATCATCTTTTTCATCATGTATATGACTTTTTGCAACATGTTTTTGGTACTTGCTTAATAAAAAAGTCATTTTTGACACTTAAAAAATGAAAAATGATATTTATAATAATATTTTAAAATTTGTTTTTGGCAACAATGTTTTCCATACAAAGACACACCTATGTCTCAAATATGGGCACATTATCACAAACTATAGCACGGGGATGATCATAACTTGGTCATTTGACTCGAAACTTATACATGTTTATAGATGATTGACCTTTTTGTGAAGAAGTTTTTTGTAAACTTTGTCAAAACTCAAGTTTATCATTTATCCTACCAACTAGTACACATAAAGGTACTCCATGCCAAAGGATTTCATATTTTGACTATTTTTTCACTTTCTTTTATTTTGTTGAAAAAACGGTCAAAATGACCACCGTGCCTATTCATTAAAAGGGGTTAGATTTTTCAAAACTATCAACGATTTTGTGATATAACCACTACTGGTGTATCTTAAAATGAATTTTGTTAAAATTTCAGAGCAAACTATCACACACTTGTAGTTCAAAATTCAATACTTTCGAAAAATAGGCATAAAGTTATTTAAATAGGCAAAATTAGATAAAAACCGAGAAAATTCCTAATATTGCTGGATTGTCCATAAAATATGGTCTACTTTGTGTGATAATTGGATGGGTGCCATTTTCCACCATATTTTTTGTTCTTGCTTCACAAAAAAATGTCATTTTTGACAATTAAAAAATAAAAATGATATTTATAAAACTAATTTGAAAAACCTCAGTTCTGCAACATTGTTTGTCATACAAAGACACACCTATGTCTCAAATATGGGCACATTATCACAAACTAGGGCACGGAGATGATCATAACTTGGTCATTTGACACTTGTAGTTCAAAATTCAATTACTTTCGAAAAATAAGCATAAAGTTATTTAAATAGGCAAAATTAGATAAAAACCGAGGAATGCAAGGGTACCAATATAATCACTTCCCTGGAGATGGAAGTGGTGGGTACGATTACCATCCGGGATACTAGCTTGATCGCAAGCTTGAGGGAGTATTTCTCTCCCTTTCCATTCGTTGTTTTATATCACTTTTATCTTGTTATGTTTTAGTTTCTTGTTCTGAAAAACACAAAACACAAAAAGATTTTATTTGTTTCTTTTGCTTATTTACTTCTGGTCATTTACTTTATGCATCTAAAAACTAAAAAGAACAAAAATATTTTCGTTTTCTTGAATCCAAAGTAAAAACGCAGGTGCAGGAATTGCTGAAATCTGCTCACTGTTTTATTTTTCATTTTTTTTCTGTAACTCCGAATGAGCTGAAATTTTAACCACTACTGCAACTCTGCATAACCTACACACCCGTAAAATATGAGATTATTCTGAGATGTCTAGGTAGGGTAAAAACAGTACTGTATGCATGCCAAAGGATTTCATTTTTTGACTATTTTTTCACATAAAATTCAATTACTTTCGGAAAATAGGCATAAAGTTATTTTTCTAAAATATGTTGCAAAAAGTTATATACATGATGAAAAAGATGATATGTATGTCATATTTGGATTCCTCTCATTTTTCTAATCAATTTAGACATTTTATTTGTTAAATTTTGATTTACGGATTTAAAGATATAAATTATTCCATATTAAATGTAAAAAGGAGAATATGGTTGAAAATATGATTTAAAGATATGAGTTATTCAAATATTATTATTACATAATCATTGTTATTTATTCAACTAAATTTTCAAAATTTAAACAATAAAAAGTGTAACATGATGACCCAGGGGTTAATATGGTTGATAAGATACTAATATCAGTAAGTTCTAATATCTCATCTGGAAGCTAATTTGGAAGGAACTCAAAAGTTAAGCGTGCTTGGGCTGGAGCAATTTGAGGATGGGTGACCGAACGGAAAGTTTGACCGGGGTAAGTACTTTGACCTTAGATTGTGTGTAATATGTAATTAGAGATAATGTGTGTGGCTAATTGGGAAATTTCGAAATAAAAAAACAAAAATTCGAAATTTCAGTGTAAAATAAAAATAAAAAATAAATTTAAAAAAAATAATTTTGGAAACCTATGCCGACGGTTTTCCCGTCGGCACGGCCTACAAAATAAAAAAAATTATTTATTAAATAAATAAAAATTTTGGAATTTTCTTTTTAAAAAAATATGCCGACGGCTCTGTGCCGAAGGTTTTTACCGTCGGCACAGCCTATGCCGACGGTTCGACCTATGCCGACGGTTTTCTAGGCTGTGCCTACGGGCACCTACGCCGACGACCCTGTGCCGACGGTGACCGTCGGCACAGGGCTGTGCCGACGGGGAAGGTATCTGTGCCGATGGTAAATCACCGTCGGCACAGGTAAGCTCTCCCGTAGTGATTCTGACAAGCATATTGTAAACGTGCAACTGAGACGAGGAAGCTAGTGACCTTCATGTGGTGAGTATTACTTGTCACCGCCACGTTGTGTGTTTGCCGCATGCAGGGAGAGTGGAGTAGCGATCGAAGGATTCATTCATCACTATCGATCTAGTCACAACGATGTGGCATATTTGGGAGTTGGCTTAGCTTACGTCGGATCAGAAAACCGTGGACTATAGCCCACGAAGACAGGTAGAAATGTCTGAAATCATGAGTTTTGACGATGTCGCTAGAGTCGTGTATAGTGGGTTACAGGGCATCAAAATCCTCCCGGGACAAGAAAACCGTGGACCATAGACCACGAAGACAGCCAGAAATGCCTGAATTCACGAGTTTTGACGATGCCGCTAGAGTCGTGTACCGGGGGTCACAGGGCACCGAAATCCTCCCGGCACCCGAAAACCGTGGACTATAGCCCACGAAAACGGTCAGAAATGCCCGAAATCATGAATTTTGGCGATGCCGCTAGAGTCGTGCACCGTGGGTCACAGGGCATCGAAATCGTCATGAGACCAAAAAACCATGGGCTATAGCCCATGAAGACCGCCAGACATGCCTGAAATCACGAACTTTGATGACTCCGCTAGAGTCATGTATCGTGGGCCACAGAGTATCGAAATCCTCCTGGGACCAGAAAACCATGTACTATGGCCCACGAAAACGGCCAGAAATGCCCGAAATCATGAGTTTTGTCGATGCACTTAGAGTCGTGTATCGTGGGTCACAAGGCATCGAAATCCTCCCGGGACCGAATACCGTAGGCTATAGCGCATGAAAATGGCCAGAAGTGCCTGAAATCACGAGTTTTGATGATGCCGCTAGATCGTGTAGCGGGGCTCACAGGGTGTAGAAGTTAATCTTGTTGTTGACCCTATACGTGTAGGAGTAGGATTAGCAAGAGGTGCTAGTACGAGTCCTACTAGTATTAGGAGTTCTAGTCCTAGTCTAAGTTGCTAGTCCCTCATGGACGTGTATAAAAGTAGCCAGGGGCTGCTGCTTGTAACGTATCGATTTGAGAAGAAAGAAAGAAAGAGAGAGAGGTGCGATACGCACCTCTAGCAATCCAATCGATCCCAGCGGCTCGTATTGTTTCCTGTGTCGATCAATTGTGTACGTGAGCTACAGCTAGGAGAGTAATCTAGCCAAGCTAGCTACGTGCGTGACTCCACCGATCCATCAGCCTAGTTCGTGCGTGTTGTGGCCAAGAGTACAGGCTAGCTACACATATTATACTAGCGCGTATCGCCGGAAAGTACACGGCGACGTCGGATCGTGTCGGAAGATCGGGACCAAAGCCAACAAGTGGTATCAGAGCCTAGACGAGAGAAGATGTCAAGCGACGACGAGGAAACGAGAAGGAAAAGGCGACAGCTGCGACAAAGCAGGCGCTGGTGACGTCCGAAGGTAGCGGCAAACCGCTCATGATGATGTCAAGAACAAGTTATGTGCCGATTCAGTATCCAATGCTGACCGACACAAATTATGTGGTTTGGGCCACGAAGATGAAGTTCATCCTCCGAAACTTTCGTGTCTGGAAGGCTATAGAAGGCGACGGCGCGGTGGACGACGAGGTCGACGAGGGCGCCATGGCTGCTCTCTCGCAGTCCGTACCAGACTCCATGGTGATGACTCTTGCCAATTATGAGACGGCGAGGGAAGCGTGGGGAGCAATACGAGAGATGCGAGTCGGCGAAGATAAGGTGAAGCGTGCCCGTGCACAAGTGCTTAAGCGGCAGCTTAACAAGTTGGAGATGTCCAAAGGAGAAACGATCGCAGAGTATTCCGAGAAGCTCACAAACTTGGCAAGTGAGATTAAATCTCTCGGAGGATCCGTCACGGATACAGATATCGTCGAGAAGCTATTTTCATCGGTCACCGACGAATTCATGAGTATTATTGGGACAATCGAGCAGTTCAGCGATGTCACAAAGATGACGGTGCCTGAAGCGATCGGAAGATTGAGGACACACGAAGAGAATCAGAAGGGAAGGCAAGAGTCCAAGGACAATGGTGATAAACTTCTGTATTCTCAAGCTGATCTTGAAGCCCGACTTGCTAAAGAGCGGAAGAAAATGAAGGATAAGCAATGCCCAGCGAAAAAGTACATCGCTGAGCAGGACGATGATGCGCAAGAAGACGATGAAGAAGAGAAGGAGGACGACGACACTCCGCCAAGGAGGAAGAAGTTTGACATAAAGAAAGTAAGGTGTCATAACTGTCGTGAACTCGGGCACTTCAAGTCTGATTGCTGGAAACCATCGAAGAAGGAAGGGGCTCTCTTGGCCCAGGAAGAAGACGATAGTCCGATGCATTTGATGTGCGAACTGGTGGACGAGTGTAGCGCCCAGACCCTACTACTATACAGTGATGGTGCGTGTCACCGGTTAAGCGATACCACCGGAGGTTACGGGTTTACCAATCCCCGGCCAAAACCTTTGGCAGGCGTTGCTGGGTACACCTCACTCCAGACAACGCAACACCCCGATCGATGCCTCAACACGGTCACATCCATCAAAGCATAATAATAAGATCAAGACTTGTGGAACAACTGGCACATCACAGACTCTACGACACAAAACATTATAAGCAACTCTTATAATAGAGAAAGATAGCCAAAGTTACAAACAGGGGTCACAGACCCAACAATACATCAAGCGGAAGCGAAGGGCGTTGTCCTAAACAACAAGAACCAGAATATGGCCTAAGAGGCCTACAGATAAACATCACAGCGCCAGCTATTCCGAGATGTCCCAAGCTGCCACCTGGGAACCCCCGACTACTCGTCAACGTCCACAAAGAACCCACCTTCAAGGTCGGTGAAGTCCTCTCCTGAAAATAAGCAAACGACGTTGAGTTCGACGAACTCGCAAGATTAAGAGCTAATATATGCTCGATGATTGGCTATCAAAGGTTTTATGGCTGTTTTGCATAAAGCTGATTTTTATTTAAAAAACATAACTCCCTGGCATCGACTAATCAGAGTATTTTCAAAGAGGGGTAAGAAGTAACTCTTTTCTTGTATCACCTTTCTCAATCATCAACCACTGTACCTGTTCATCAAAGGCACCTCCCCGAATCACCCTCGAGGAAGCTCACCTTGCATTCGTGAGATGGTACCTCTAGTACCCAGTTTTTAATCATTCAGTTAAAGTTATTCTATGATCTTACCTTCACTTCCCAAGTCGTCCATAACCGCGGACACGGCTTTTCGAAAAGATTTATCCCTGCAGGGGTGTACAAATGTTTGCCACGCGTACCGTCCGGCCCATTACCTAGCTTTTAGCTCTCTTCCTTGGAGAACCGGCTGGGTGGGAGCGGTGTCGACTTCTCCCTCGTTAAGGACTCTCCAGGATCATCAGTGCCGGTAGGACAGGTTTGGTGACTCCTCCAACCCCCTGTCCCGCGGACACTTATTTTTCCTAATACCATCATCCTCATACCATTCTCAGCCACCAACTCACGCACGCGCAAATGGAAGCCCGAACTAGAGGACCCTGGCTAGCCCCGCTCGAGTTATTTAGTCTATGAGGGTTCCTGCACTGCGAATGCATAGGCCTCACGCATGGTTGCACGCTCAGTCTTGGTTCAAGAGGTATAGAACTCGCACCTAGGCGGCGAGAACGAGACAACCCACCACATTCCATGTGGCCTCTCATCCCCACCTTTAAGCATGTTATTATCCGTCACCACAATTCTCCACCATCAACATCACCGTCACAAGTTAACACCTGTTTTCAGCATGTACCACCATAGTACCACTAGGCATTTACTAAGCATGGCTAAGCATATACATGGCAAGTATAATTATCTCGGGCCAACACTTCAAACCAGTGGTTAATAGGAAGGATACAGGTAATGTCAACAGGATTCTAATGCAACTAGTAGGATACTCTAATCCAGGCAAAAGACATTTAGAACCGCATGCAATATTATAGTGGAGAAAATAATTGCGGAAAATAGGATAAGATATGCTCAGAGGGGGGATTACGCTTGCCTTGACGAGATAAGAGGTAGTAGGAGTCGTCGGAGGATTGGAGTTGCACCTCAACTCCTCGATCTAACGAAGCACAAACAACACCGGAAAAGAAACAACCATCAACACATGGCATTGTGCAATGCATACAAAAATGATGATATGACATTTTAATGCAACTAAAAGATCCTAGACATGATCAACAATTTAAATGAGTGTCCCAAATAATTAGGCATTATTTGGTTAACCACCCGTATTTATCTTAGTGATTTTAATACTACTAGAAATACATTATTGTAAATGTGAGCAAGTATGCATGATGATGATGTTTTTAGATAGTTCACATTTTTCTGAACATTTTGGTACCTTGGACACATTTTTCTGATGTCCGGGTAAAAAGTTATTAATTTTATAATTTCCCTTTTTAAGTTTATTCCGGTAATTAAATTGTTTTCAACAACAACAAAACTTAATCACTCGAACTCGAGAGAGAGGGATGGGACACGTAACTCATCGGGGTTCGATGTCCTTACATGCGGGAGGGAGAAGCGGAAGTGTGTGCAACGAGGGAGAAATGAAAAAGAGAATAAACAGGGAAAAAAAAAACAGTGTGGCCGGCCTGTGGCCCGGTTGGGCCGGCCTGCCAGCCGGCCTGGCTCCAGAGCCCACCGGCACACAGCCCGGTCTGGGCCGGCTCCTGGACCGGCTATGGGCCAGAGGCGAACGGTGCTCAGACCGGTTGTGCCGGCTCCACGACCGGCCGTGCGAGCGCAAGAAAAAGGAAAAAGGGGCGCGTCCGCGAGGAATCGAACTCACGACGCGCGCATGGAGGGATCGTGGTGCGAGCCACTGGAACGGATCGGTGCTGGTGCTAGACTACAGATCCGTGGCTATTTGAGGTTAACGCGGAAATTACCCTGACGAAACTGAACCCAAGGTTCAGCGTCGTGCGTGTCGCGGACAGCGGACGGCGGCGATGGCTACGGCGCTCCGGCGCGGTAAGGCGAGAGAGGGAGAGGGGAAAGGGACCAGTGAGTCCAGGAGCTCACCACGGACTCATGCACGGCGACGGAGTGGCCGGAGGTGGCTCAACGGCGACGAAGGCGGGTGGCGGAGCTGAGGACGGCCGCGGGGAGGACGGCGACGGCGCGGCCAATTCCCGGCGTCCAGGGGCGATTCTTCCCGCTAGGAGTGAGAGGAGAGCACGGCGGAGCCGCTGGTGGTGCGCGATTTACGCGGGGCGGCTTCAGGAGACGGCAACGAGCTCGGCGACCTCGGCAGCCATGGCACGGCTCGGGAGAGCACAGAGAGGAGGAGGGAGCAGGGAAGCAAAACGGGGAAGGAGGAGTGGGCAGGTGGTCCTTGTGCTGCTTGTCTCCTTGCGGTGCAAAGGAGAGGAGGAGGGGCCCCGGCATGGAGCGAGCACGGCGAGCCCGCGGTGCGGTCGAGCGCCTCGCGGTCGCTACAGGAAGAAACAGATTTTTTTCAATTTGCCCCTTGGAACTTTTGCTGCTTCCACCGATTGGTCCTTCTTGTCTCTTTTATACTACAGCAATCATGCAGCGATTTAAATAAGGCACTTAAACATTTTATTAAAATAGGAGAAAAATCATGGAGCTTCCCCATATTATATAGAAGCACCACAAAAATTGGCATCTCAAAATAAAATGTTTTGAATAACTTTTGTGTAGAGAGTTTGGATAAAGCATTTTTGGTATCCTCAAGATTTAAAATACTTAGCCATTTATTTATCTTTGGGAAAAAGATATTTTGAAGTCTTGAAACATTGTTGACACATATAAAACTGAGAGTGAAAATTGGTGGTCAACAATTACTTCAAAACTTGAAAGCAAAGAAATAGGAATTGCCCACGGCAATTTGAGTTTCTCTCCAAGTATGTTATTTTCAAAACAAAATAGTTTGTCAAAAGTATATTTGGAACTTTTGGAACTTCCTTGACAAATATAAGATGTCAAGTATTTTGTTTTGCAAGTTTAAGTGCCTCCATTGTTTTAAACTCTGCTAAAACAAGTTCGGCATTTTTGGTTTTCAAAGTTGTCGAACCAAATGTTTTATTTGTTTAGCAATTTAACTTGAATGCCATGATGCAATGCACACAAAAAGTGGAATTTTTATTCGGGTTTTTAGGTTCTCGAATTCCGGGCTGTTACAACTCTACCCTCCTTACAGGAATCTCGTCCCGAGATTCTAAGAGTAGGAGAGAGGGAGAAGGGTTACAACGGTCTTCAACGATCTTCTCGGCTTCTTCCTTGGAGAGGTTGATCACGGGCATCATGAAGATCTTCATCGGCTTCACTTCGAGTGCACCATCCGAGTACATCATAGGACAGAATGAAACCTCACCGGAAGGATGGATCTTGGTGAGGTTACCACGAAGGAGTACCTCCTAGTAAATTTTAGGATGAGACTTCGAGCATCCCTTAAATTTACAGTTAGGAGACACATGCGTTTGACGGAAGATTGATAAGAAGTTTCCGGTTGGCAGACAACTGTCTCTCGAAAGGTTGGAAATATGAACTTTACACAAGGCCTTAAGTTTCTGAAGAAGGAGGTTAAGCAAGATTCCAACATATGAAGAGGCAACTTGTACCCAAAAAGCTTGAGTAGAACTTTTCCTCGCGGAGGAGCATTTCAGCTCACAGGAGAAGGATCGGGAAGATGGACCAAGAGAACTTTAAAAACTCCGGGAACAATAGATAGGGAGAACTTCTTGATGTTCTAGACATCGAATACAAGCTTCTAGAGGAGCACCAACCGTCGTTTCTGATTGCGAGTCAGATCTGGTTAGGTGTAGAGATACTTCAAACTTGACAGGTGTAGGAATAGGAAGCTTTTACAAAGGATACCAACGACGGATCACATTGGATAGAACGCCAAGAGCTAGACTAGAATGTATAACTCCAAAGGAGGAACAAGATTGCGGAACTCACATATGAGCAAATTGTCAGAAGACATCTGCACCTACATGAATTACTTGCAATGTGACACAGATGAGCCCTTTTTGGGGAACAGCAAAGAATGAAAAAGAATTTCCTGTAATCCTTTTCCTTCTTGAACAGTTCCACTAGTGGCTTGGAGGCATAGATGAAATTTCTCAAGGGAGGGAGGTGACAACGTACCATACCAAGAGGATTGACACACACGGGATTGAGTTGGGATGATTCCGAGGAGACAAGCCAATTTACTCGGATCCACGGCGACATCTTCCGGCAATTGCACGTGGACTAGAGAAAGTCATTTCTAACTTCGAGGACACATGCCTTGTGACGAAATAAGTTAGTGCTAACAAGTTTACAATGCCACGCCCGCTATTCCATATAAATCTCCGCAAACATGGACGAAAATAAGAGGTAGTTGATGGACTCAACAACCAACTTATCTCGTTACTCCAAGATGGTCGACTTATATGTCACATGAACTGCATAGACATTGCTCAGATTAACACATTCCCGTAGGTCGATCGGAGTTTGATTTGACGATAGCCCAAATCAAACCAAAAGAAAAGGGAGGGTAGCATATCCAAAGAGGAGATACCACCTTGTTTCAACATGACAGACTAGACATCCCTTTGAGAATGAACTATCACCGATAGAGAAATAATTCAGGACATCCAACACGAAAGGAGTTGTTCAGAGAACCAGAAAAGAGTTGTCCGTGATGTTGAGATTGGACAGGCGACAACCTGGCGATACTTCTGGAAGGAACAACCGAATATCACGATCCATCGGAAGGTTTTGAGTTCGAGAGAGAATCATGCCATTCAAAGCACAACGAAGTGGTCTTGGGAGTTTCGGCGGGAACCTAGCTCTTTGACCGAGGAAGGGCATCAAAGCCAACAGACTTGGTAGCACTGTCAAACTCAGCTTATTGACCGGCTAACCAATCATGCTAAGGAGGACACGGGGGGTCTTTGGATTTCCGCACAGTAAAAACTGCTAGGAATATCCGATGGTCACATCATTGCTCACGTCTTATCATTCTGGAGTAGCAAGTCACTCGGAGAACGGAGAGCAATTAAGTGTAAGAGCATCACTTCATCAAGAGGGTCATGATACTTAGCTCGACCCCGTGATATAAAAGAGTGTGACACTCCAAGGTAGAACAGAACAAAAGCTAAACGAGGCCCTCATTCTGCTGATTACAATACCTTGACTGGTCCGAGAAGTGGACAAGATAATGGAGTTTGTTTCTCCTAACAAGGCGAAGTGGAAGATCTTAACGGATCAAGAGGGTGACTTGCATCGGAACACACCAATGCACGGTGAGAACATGACGGTCAAACTGGAGACACGGGTCGGAAAGAAGAGCAAGGGTAACAAACATGCTCAGGGAGAACCTCAGATGTTGAAGATGCACCGGTTATTACTCAATTGTGATAACCATGCCCCAAAAAGGAGAGATGCAGCGGAATCAAGAACATAGTTGGAAGACTTGCGAGGAGAATCCTTGTCGTAACCCCGATGGTTCCAAGACAGAACCTAAAGCAAGGCTAGAGAAGAGCTGAAGTGAAGTAGCCAACGAAGGTGCGGTAATTTTAGGTTCAACCATTTACCACACAGACCACGGAAAAGGACTTGGGTTGAAGATCAGCATCATGTGCTACTAGCGAGAGTTAAGTAATCACAACTTAACACACTCTAGTTGGCACAATCCGGGACCTTATGTTCAAGTCCTTGGGTTAGAACCCAAAAGAAGGGATTAAGAGATTAAACTTGATAGGAATACAAGGGTTCGTAACCAACTGAGGTGATGGGAATGTTCGTCGTACTCCAGCTGGTTTCTCGGCACATGAAGCTTCGGATTGTAGCGCGGCGGGAGCAACGTGACACATAACCCTAAAGATAGAAGCCCACCCACGTGATACTCCTAGTTTTGAAGTAACAGATGAGAACTAAAACCTTTAAATCAAATCGAGGTAAGATTGCTCCGAGATTAGAGGGTAACCAGATAAGGAGTAAAAAGAATCCTAAGATGGTTTTCACAACTCATTTTTAGGTTCAAAATATTTTCACAAACACTAGACTCAACATCGACCAGTAGAAAGGGTTTCCTACAGGCAGTACTGCTCTGATACCAACTTGTAGCGCCCAGACCCTACTACTATACAGTGATGGTGCGTGTCACCGGTTAAGCGATACCACCGGAGGTTACGGGTTTACCAATCCCCGGCCAAAACCTTTGGCAGGCGTTGCTGGGTACACCTCACTCCAGACAACGCAACACCCCGATCGATGCCTCAACACGGTCACATCCATCAAAGCATAATAATAAGATCAAGACTTGTGGAACAACTGGCACATCACAGACTCTACGACACAAAACATTATAAGCAACTCTTATAATAGAGAAAGATAGCCAAAGTTACAAACAGGGGTCACAGACCCAACAATACATCAAGCGGAAGCGAAGGGCGTTGTCCTAAACAACAAGAACCAGAATATGGCCTAAGAGGCCTACAGATAAACATCACAGCGCCAGCTATTCCGAGATGTCCCAAGCTGCCACCTGGGAACCCCCGACTACTCGTCAACGTCCACAAAGAACCCACCTTCAAGGTCGGTGAAGTCCTCTCCTGAAAATAAGCAAACGACGTTGAGTTCGACGAACTCGCAAGATTAAGAGCTAATATATGCTCGATGATTGGCTATCAAAGGTTTTATGGCTGTTTTGCATAAAGCTGATTTTTATTTAAAAAACATAACTCCCTGGCATCGACTAATCAGAGTATTTTCAAAGAGGGGTAAGAAGTAACTCTTTTCTTGTATCACCTTTCTCAATCATCAACCACTGTACCTGTTCATCAAAGGCACCTCCCCGAATCACCCTCGAGGAAGCTCACCTTGCATTCGTGAGATGGTACCTCTAGTACCCAGTTTTTAATCATTCAGTTAAAGTTATTCTATGATCGTACCTTCACTTCCCAAGTCGTCCATAACCGCGGACACGGCTTTTCGAAAAGATTTATCCCTGCAGGGGTGTACAAATGTTTGCCACGCGTACCGTCCGGCCCATTACCTAGCTTTTAGCTCTCTTCCTTGGAGAACCGGCTGGGTGGGAGCGGTGTCGACTTCTCCCTCGTTAAGGACTCTCCAGGATCATCAGTGCCGGTAGGACAGGTTTGGTGACTCCTCCAACCCCCTGTCCCGCGGACACTTATTTTTCCTAATACCATCATCCTCATACCATTCTCAGCCACCAACTCACGCACGCGCAAATGGAAGCCCGAACTAGAGGACCCTGGCTAGCCCCGCTCGAGTTATTTAGTCTATGAGGGTTCCTGCACTGCGAATGCATAGGCCTCACGCATGGTTGCACGCTCAGTCTTGGTTCAAGAGGTATAGAACTCGCACCTAGGCGGCGAGAACGAGACAACCCACCACATTCCATGTGGCCTCTCATCCCCACCTTTAAGCATGTTATTATCCGTCACCACAATTCTCCACCATCAACATCACCGTCACAAGTTAACACCTGTTTTCAGCATGTACCACCATAGTACCACTAGGCATTTACTAAGCATGGCTAAGCATATACATGGCAAGTATAATTATCTCGGGCCAACACTTCAAACCAGTGGTTAATAGGAAGGATACAGGTAATGTCAACAGGATTCTAATGCAACTAGTAGGATACTCTAATCCAGGCAAAAGACATTTAGAACCGCATGCAATATTATAGTGGAGAAAATAATTGCGGAAAATAGGATAAGATATGCTCAGAGGGGGGATTACGCTTGCCTTGACGAGATAAGAGGTAGTAGGAGTCGTCGGAGGATTGGAGTTGCACCTCAACTCCTCGATCTAACGAAGCACAAACAACACCGGAAAAGAAACAACCATCAACACATGGCATTGTGCAATGCATACAAAAATGATGATATGACATTTTAATGCAACTAAAAGATCCTAGACATGATCAACAATTTAAATGAGTGTCCCAAATAATTAGGCATTATTTGGTTAACCACCCGTATTTATCTTAGTGATTTTAATACTACTAGAAATACATTATTGTAAATGTGAGCAAGTATGCATGATGATGATGTTTTTAGATAGATCACATTTTTCTGAACATTTTGGTACCTCGGACACATTTTTCTGATGTCCGGGTAAAAAGTTATTAATTTTATAATTTCCCTTTTTAAGTTTATTCCGGTAATTAAATTGTTTTCAACAACAACAAAACTTAATCACTCGAACTCGAGAGAGAGGGATGGGACACGTAACTCATCGGGGTTCGATGTCCTTACATGCGGGAGGGAGAAGCGGAAGTGTGTGCAACGAGGGAGAAATGAAAAAGAGAATAAACAGGGAAAAAAAAAACAGTGTGGCCGGCCTGTGGCCCGGTTGGGCCGGCCTGCCAGCCGGCCTGGCTCCAGAGCCCACCGGCACACAGCCCGGTCTGGGCCGGCTCCTGGACCGGCTATGGGCCAGAGGCGAACGGTGCTCAGACCGGTTGTGCCGGCTCCACGACCGGCCGTGCGAGCGCAAGAAAAAGGAAAAAGGGGCGCGTCCGCGAGGAATCGAACTCACGACGCGCGCATGGAGGGATCGTGGTGCGAGCCACTGGAACGGATCGGTGCTGGTGCTAGACTACAGATCCGTGGCTATTTGAGGTTAACGCGGAAATTACCCTGACGAAACTGAACCCAAGGTTCAGCGTCGTGCGTGTCGCGGACAGCGGACGGCGGCGATGGCTACGGCGCTCCGGCGCGGTAAGGCGAGAGAGGGAGAGGGGAAAGGGACCAGTGAGTCCAGGAGCTCACCACGGACTCATGCACGGCGACGGAGTGGCCGGAGGTGGCTCAACGGCGACGAAGGCGGGTGGCGGAGCTGAGGACGGCCGCGGGGAGGACGGCGACGGCGCGGCCAATTCCCGGCGTCCAGGGGCGATTCTTCCCGCTAGGAGTGAGAGGAGAGCACGGCGGAGCCGCTGGTGGTGCGCGATTTACGCGGGGCGGCTTCAGGAGACGGCAACGAGCTCGGCGACCTCGGCGCCCATGGCGCGGCTCGGGAGAGCACAGAGAGGAGGAGGGAGCAGGGAAGCAAAACGGGGAAGGAGGAGTGGGCAGGTGGTCCTTGTGCTGCTTGTCTCCTTGCGGTGCAAAGGAGAGGAGGAGGGGCCCCGGCATGGAGCGAGCACGGCGAGCCCGCGGTGCGGTCGAGCGCCTCGCGGTCGCTACAGGAAGAAACAGATTTTTTTCAATTTGCCCCTTGGAACTTTTGCTGCTTCCACCGATTGGTCCTTCTTGTCTCTTTTATACTACAGCAATCATGCAGCGATTTAAATAAGGCACTTAAACATTTTATTAAAATAGGAGAAAAATCATGGAGCTTCCCCATATTATATAGAAGCACCACAAAAATTGGCATCTCAAAATAAAATGTTTTGAATAACTTTTGTGTAGAGAGTTTGGATAAAGCATTTTTGGTATCCTCAAGATTTAAAATACTTAGCCATTTATTTATCTTTGGGAAAAAGATATTTTGAAGTCTTGAAACATTGTTGACACATATAAAACTGAGAGTGAAAATTGGTGGTCAACAATTACTTCAAAACTTGAAAGCAAAGAAATAGGAATTGCCCACGGCAATTTGAGTTTCTCTCCAAGTATGTTATTTTCAAAACAAAATAGTTTGTCAAAAGTATATTTGGAACTTTTGGAACTTCCTTGACAAATATAAGATGTCAAGTATTTTGTTTTGCAAGTTTAAGTGCCTCCATTGTTTTAAACTCTGCTAAAACAAGTTCGGCATTTTTGGTTTTCAAAGTTGTCGAACCAAATGTTTTATTTGTTTAGCAATTTAACTTGAATGCCATGATGCAATGCACACAAAAAGTGGAATTTTTATTCGGGTTTTTAGGTTCTCGAATTCCGGGCTGTTACAACGAGGATGATCCAACTCTTCAAGCGGTGGCTAAAGAAGCTGACACGCTTATGGAAGAGAAAGTTTGCCTTCAAGGTTCGGAAACTCGTGTCGATGCTATTGACGCGGGAGGTGATTTAAGAACTCATGCCGATAGTACTGGTATGAAGGCATACGTGGTGCCAGGAGTCCACGAAGTACGACGTAGTGAAACGTCGCAAGAAAATGAAGTGAAGGCGTACATGGCGTCAGAGGTCCACGAACTGCGGCACATCGTGGCGTTGCAGGGTAAAGTGAGGTGCATCGTCGCGTCATGGGGTAAAGAAGTGGTTGCCGAAAGAAATAGCAACGTCCAAGGAGCGAGGCGCAATGACGACAGCGTCGTGTGGCGGAGGAACACGTCGTCAGCACCTCGCGCTGAAGATGCAGCAAACAGGCCAGCTCGGCCAGAAATAGAGCAAGAAGCAAGTGCAGAAAGAGGAGGGCCCACGGCGAGGCCAGTAAGGAGATTGAGCGGGACAGAAGCAGAGCAAGAACGGCAGCTTGCTGAACAGCCAAGCAAGCGAGAAGACTCAGCTCATTCACGTACACATGAGTACAGTGGCTCACGTAGCATGCTGGGAAAGGATCTCCAATTCTCCAGCCAAGGAGCCCAGCCAGCGAGCTGCATGGAGGCACCAGAGATGTTGTTTCCACTCGGCCAGAGGAAAGAAGCAGTCCAGCTTGGGCTGCACTATCGCTTGGAAGGCCAGAACGGCCAGAAGACCAAGAGCATACAGACGCTGGTTTGTCAAGAGTGTCGCACGCAGGAGAAAGGAGCGCGTCGTCGGGCGCAGAAGAGTATGTCGCAGCAATTCCGACAGCACAGGAGTTGATGCAACTACAACCGACACCGGCACGTACGCAACACGTGTTGAATTACTATCCGAGGAAGGATGATCCGGTGAAGATGAAGCATGAAAAGTTGCTCATCGAGGAATCGGCAAAATTTGAAGACATGGATAAGATGGAGTATTGGCGCCAAGCATTGTCGTTGGCAGAGGAGTGGCAAGATGAAGGTGTGGTGCATCTTGCGCGGCTACATTTGTTTAAGGTAATTATTCCGGAGATGAAGCCGATAAATTACACGGAAGATTGCTTCAAAAGAACCGAAGTAAAGATGATGTTTGAAGACGTCGACAAAAAAGATTGTTGCCGTCAAAGTGTAGATGAGTCGACAAAAGCAAGGTTGTTATCATGGATGCCACGAGGAGCGACGAAAGCAATGTCGAGGATGAAGACTGAAGCGGCGAAAGCAAAGCCGAGGATTACATCTACGCGAAGCAACCGTCGTATTTGGGATCCAGGAAGAAGTGAAGCACACGTCGAGCTTAGGGGGTGATAGAACAACAAGCTTAAGGAGGTGAATGTAGAAGTTAATCTTGTTGTTGACCCTATACGTGTAGGAGTAGGATTAGCAAGAGGTGCTAGTACGAGTCCTACTAGTATTAGGAGTTCTAGTCCTAGTCTAAGTTGCTAGTCCCTCATGAACGTGTATAAAAGTAGCCAGGGGCTGCTGCTTGTAACGTATCGATTTGAGAAGAAAGAAAGAAAGAGAGAGAGGTGCGATACGCACCTCTAGCAATCCAATCGATCCCAGCGGCTCGTATTGTTTCCTGTGTCGATCAATTGTGTACGTGAGCTACAGCCAGGAGAGTAATCTAGCCAAGCTAGCTACGTGCGTGACTCCACCGATCCATCAGCCTAGTTCGTGCGTGTTGTGGCCAAGAGTACAGGCTAGCTACACGTATTATACTAGCGCGTATCGCCGGAAAGTACACGGCGACGTCGGATCGTGTCGGAAGATCGGGACCAAAGCTAACACAGGGTATCAAAATCCCTCACGGGATCCGAAAACCGTGGACTATAGCCCACGAAAACGACCAGAAATGCTCAAAATGACGAGTTTTGATGGTGCCCCTTGAGTTGTGTATCGTGGGTCATAGGGCATCAAAATCCTCCCCAGACCCCAAAACCGTGGACTATAGCCCACCAAAACGGCAAGAAATGCCTGAAATCGGGAGTTTTGGCGATGCCGCTGGAGTCGTGTACCGTGTGTCACAGGGCATCGATATCCTCACTGGACCCGAAAACTGTGGAATATAGCCCACGAAAACGGGCAGAAATGCCCGAAATCATGAGTTTTGACGATGCCGCTAGAGTCATGTATCGTGGGTCATAGGGTATCAAAATCTTCCCGGGACCCGAAAAACATGGATTACAGCCCACGAAAACGGCCAGAAATGCCCGAAATCACGAGTTTTGACGATGTCGCTAGAGTCGTGTATCGGGCGTCTGAGGGCATCGAAATCCTCCCAGGACCTAAAAACCCTGGACTATAGCCCATGAAAATGGCCAGAAATGCCCGAAATCACTAGTTTTGGCGATGCCGCTAGAGTCGTGTACCGTGGGTCACAGGGCATCGAAATCCTCCCTGGACCCGAAAACCGTGCACTATAGCCCACGAAAACGGCCAAAAATGCCCGAAATCACGAGTTTTGGCGATGTCGCAAGATCCTGCACCATGGGTCACAGGGTATCGAAATCCTCTTGGGACCCAAAAACCATTGGCTATAGCCCATGAAAACCGCCAGAAATGCCAGAAATCACGAGTTTTGATGATGCTGCTAGAGTCATGTATCGTTAGCCACAGGGCATCAAAATCCTCCTAGGACCAAAAAACAGTGGACTATAACCCACGAAAACGGCCAGAAATGCCCGAAATCACCAGTTTTGATGATGTCGCTGGAGTCGTGTATTGTGGGTCATAGGGCATCGAAATCCTCCCACGACCTAAAAACCCTGGACTATAGCCCACAAAAATGGCCAGAATTGACTAAAATTACGAGTTTTGACGATGCCGCTAGGGTCGTGTACCGTGGGTCACAGGGCATCGAATTCCCCCGGGACCCCAAAACCGTAGCCTATAGTCAATGAAAATGCCCAGAAATGCCCGAAATTATGAGTTTTGGCGACACCGCTTGAGTCATGTACGGTGGGTCACAGGGCATCAAAATCCTCCTGGGACCCGAAAACCATGGGCTATATCCCATGAAAACGGTCAGAAATGTTTGAAATCACGAGTTTTGATGATGCCGCTGGATTCGTGTATCGTGGTTCACAGGGCATCGAAATCCTCCCGGGACCAGAAAACCATGGACCATAGCCCACGAAGACGGCCAGAAATGCCCGAAATCACAAGTTTTAACGATGCCGCTAGTGTCGTGTATCGTGGGTCACAGGGCATCAAAATCCTCCTGGGACTGGAAAGCTGTGGACTATAGCACACGAAGATGGCCCGAAATCACGAGTTTTGACGATGCCGCTAGAGTCATGTATCGTGGGTCAAAGGGCATCGAAATCCTCCCGGGACCCAAAAACCGTGGACTATAGCCCATGAACATGGCCAGAAATGCCCGAAATCATGAGTTTTGGCGATGTCGCTAGAGTCGTGTACCGTGGATCACAGGGCATCGAAATCCTCACTTGACCCGAAAACCGTGAATTATAGCCCACGAAAATGGCTAGAAATGCCCGAAATCACGAGTTTTGGCGATTCTGCTAGTCATGCATCGTGGGTCACAGGGCATCGAAATCCTCTTGGGACCCAAAAACCATGGGCTATAGCACATGAAAACCGCCAGAAATGCCTGAAATCACGCGTTTTGATGATGTCGCTAGAGTCATGTATCGTGGGACATAGGGCATCAAAATCCTCCTGGGACCAGAAAATCGTGTATTATAGCCCATGAAAACCGCCAGAAATGCCCGAAATCACGAGTTTTACGAAGGCGTCGCTAGAGTCATGTATCGTGGGACATAGGGCATCAAAATCCTCCTGGGACCAGAAAATCGTGTACTATAGCCCACGAAAACGGCCAGAAATGCCCGAAATCACGAGTTTTGACGATGCCACTAGAGTCCTGTACCGGGGGTCACAGGGCATCCAAATCCTCCCGGGACCTGAAAACCGTGGATTATAGCCCATGAAGATGGCCAAAAATGCCTCAAATCACGAGTTTTGATGATGCCCTTAGAATCGTGTATCCTGGGTCACAGGGCATCTTAATCCTCCCGAGACCCGAAAACTGTGGACTATAGCCCACGAAAAAGGCAAGAAATGCCCGAAATCACGGGTTTTGGCGATGCCGCTAGAGTCATGTACCGTGGGTCACAGGGTATCAAAATCCTCCCGGGACCCGAAAACCATGGTTTATAGCCCACGGAAACAGCCAGAAATGACCGAAATAACGAGTTTTAACGATGCCGCTAGAGTCGTGCACCGTGGGTCGCAGGGCATCGAACCCCCCGGGTCCCGAAAACCGTAGGCTAAAGCCCATGAAAATGGTCAGAAATGTCTGAAATCATGAGTTTTGGCGATGCCGCTAGAGTCGTGTACCGTGGGTCAAATGGCATCGAAATCCTCCTTGGACCCAAAAACAATGGCAAGAAATGCCTGAAATCACGAGTTTTGACAATCCCGCTAAAGTCATCTATCGTGGGTCACAGGCATCGAAATCCTCCCGGGACAAGAAAACCGTGGACTATATCCCATGAAAATGGCAGAAATACCCAAAATCATGAGTTTTGACGATGCCGCTAGAATAATGTATCACGGGTCACAAGGCATAGAAATCCTTCCGGAACCAAAAAACCGTGGACTATGGCCCACGAAAATGGCCAGAAATACCTGAAATCACGAGTTTTGACGATACCGCTTGATTCATATATCGTGGGTCACAGGGCATCGAAATCGTCATGAGACCAAAAAACCATGGGCTATAGCCCATGAAGATCGCTAGACATGCCTGAAATCATGAATTTTTATGACTCCGCTAGAGTCATATATCGTGGGCCACAGAGCATCGAAATCCTCCTGGGACCAGAAAACCATGTAGTATGGCCGACGAAAATGGCCAGAAATGCCCGAAATCATGAGTTTTGTCGATGCCCTTAGAGTCGTGTATCGTGGGTCACAAGGCATCGAAATCCTCCCGGGACCGAATACCGTAGGCTATAGCGCATGAAAATGGCCAGAAGTGCCTGAAATCACGAGTTTTGACGATGCCGCTAGATCGTGTACCGGGGATCACAGGGTATTAAAATCCCTCCCGGGATCCGAAAACCCTGGACTATAGCCCACGAAAACGACCAGAAATGCTCAAAATGACGAGTTTTGATGATGCCCCTTGAGTTGTGTATCGTGGGTCATAGGGCATCAAAATCCTCCCCAGACCCCAAAACCGTGGACTATAGCCCACCAAAACGGCAAGAAATGTCTGAAATCACGAGTTTTGGCGATGCCGCTGGAGTCGTGTACCGTGAGTCACAGGGCATCGATATCCTCACTGGACCCGAAAATTGTGGAATATAGCCCACGAAAACGGCCAGAAATGCCCGAAATCATGAGTTTTGACGATGCCGCTAGAGTCATGTATCGTGGGTCATAGGGTATCAAAATCTTCCTGGGACCCGAAAAACATGGTTTACGGCCCACGAAAACGGCCAGAAATGCCCGAAATCACGAGTTTTGACGATGCCGCTAGAGTCGTGTATCGGGCGTCAGAGGGCATCGAAATCCTCCCAGGACCAAAAAACCCTGGACTATAGCCCATGAAAATGGCCAGAAATGCCCGAAATCACTAGTTTTGTCGATGTGGCTAGAGTCGTGTACCGTGGGTCACAGGGCATCGAAATCCTCGCTGGACCTGAAAACCGCGCACTATAGCCCACGAAAACGGCCAAAAATGCCCGAAATCATGAGTTTTGGCGATGTCGCAAGATCATGCACCATGGGTCACAGGGTATCGAAATCCTCTTGCGACCCAAAAACCATTGGCTATAGCCCATGAAAACCGCCAGAAATGCCAGTAATCACTAGTTTTGATGATGCTGCTAGATTCATGTATCGTGAGCCACAGGGCATCAAAATCCTCCTGGGACCAAAAACAGTGGACTATAGCCCACGAAAACGGCCAGAAATGCCCGAAATCACCAGTTTTGATGATGTCGCTGGAGTCGTGTATTGTGGGTCAGAGGGCATCGAAATCCTCCCAGGACCTAAAAACCCTGGACTATAGCCCACAAAAATGGCCAGAATTGACTAAAATTACGAGTTTTGACGATGCCGCTAGGGTCGTGTACGGTGGGTCACAGGGCATCGAATTCCCCCGGGACCCCAAAACCGTAGCCTATAGCCCATGAAAATGCCCAGAAATGCCCGAAATTTTGAGTTTTGGCGACACCGCTTGAGTCATGTACGGTGGGTCACAGGGCATCAAAATCCTCCTGGGACCCGAAAACCATGGGCTATATCCCATGAAAACGGTCAGAAATGTTTGAAATCACGAGTTTTGATGATGCCGCTGGATTCGTGTATCGTGGTTCACAGGGCATCGAAATCCTCCCGGGACCAGAAAACCATGGACCATAGCCCACGAAGACGGTCAGAAATGCCCGAAATCACAAGTTTTAACGATGCCGCTAGTGTCGTGTATCGTGGGTCACAGGGCATCAAAATCCTCCTGGGACTGGAAAGCCGTGGATTATAGCACACGAAGATGGCCCGAAATCACGAGTTTTGACGATGCCGCTAGAGTCATGTATCGTGGGTCAAAGGGCATCGAAATCCTCCCGGGACCCAAAAACCGTGGACTATAGCCCATGAACATGGCCAGAAATGCCCGAAATCATGAGTTTTGGCGATGTCGCTAGAGTCGTGTACCGTGGATCACAGGGCATCGAAATCCTCCCTTGACCCGAAAACCGTGAATTATAGCCCACGAAAATGGCTAGAAATGCCCGAAATCACGAGTTTTGGCGATGCTGCGAGAGTCGTGCATCGTGGGTCACAGGGGATCGAAATCCTCTTGGGACCCAAAAACCATGGGCTATAGCCCATGAAAACCGCCAGAAATGCTTGAAATCACGCGTTTTGATGATGTCGCTAGAGTCATGTATCGTGGGACATAGGGCATCAAAATCCTCCTGGGACCAGAAAATCGTGTACTATAGCCCACGAAAACGGCCAGAAATGCCCGAAATCACGAGTTTTGACGATGCCGCTAGAGTCCTGTACCGGGGGTCACAGGGCATCCAATCCTCCCGGGACCCGAAAACCGTGGATTATAGCCCATGAAGATGGCCAAAAATGCCTCAAATCACGAGTTTTGATGATGCCCCTAGAGTCGTGTATCATGGGTCACAGGGCATCTTAATCCTCCCGAGACCCGAAAACTGTGGACTATAGCCCACGAAAAAGGCAAGAAATGCCCGAAATCACGGGTTTTGGCGATGCCGCTAGAGTCATGTACCGTGGGTAACAGGGTATCAAAATCCTCCCGGGACCCGAAAACCATGGGTTATAGCCCACGGAAACAGCCAGAAATGACCGAAATAACGAGTTTTAACGATGCCGCTAGAGTCGTGTACGGTGGGTCACAGGGCATCGAACCCCCCCCCCCGGGTCCCGAAAACCGTACGCTAAAGACCATGAAAATGGCCAGAAATGTCTGAAATCATGAGTTTTGGCGATGCCGCTAGAGTCGTGTACCGTGGGTCACATGGCATCGAAATCCTCCTGGGACCTGAAAACAATGGCCAGAAATGCCTGAAATCACGAGTTTTGACGATCCCGCTAAAGTCATGTATCGTGGGTCACAGGGCATCGAAATCCTCCCGGGACAAGAAAACTGTGGGCTATATCCCATGAAAATGGCAGAAATACCCAAAATCACGAGTTTTGACGTTGCCGCTAGAATAATGTATCACGGGTCACATGGCATAGAAATCCTTGCGGAACCAAAAAACCGTGGACTATGGCCCACGAAAACGGCCAGAAATACCTGAAATCACGAGTTTTGACGATACCGCTTGATTGATATATCGTGGGTCACAGGGCATCGAAATCCTCCCGGGACCCGAATACCCTAGGCTATAGCCCACGAAAATGGCCATAAGTGCCCGAAATCACGAGTTTTGATGATGCCAGTAGAGTCGTGTACCGTGTGGTCACAGGGCATTGAAATCCTCTCGAGACTCAAAAACCGTGGACAATAGCCCACGGAAATGGCCAGAAATTAATGCCCGAAATCACGAGTTTTGGCGATGCCGCTAGAGTCGTGCACCGTCGGTCACAGGGCATCGAAATCCTCTTGGGATCCAAAAACGATGGGCTATAGCCCATGAAAATGGTCAGAAATGTCTAAAATCACGAGTTTTGATGATGCCGCTAGAGTCATGTATCGTGGGTCACAGGGCATCGAAATCCTCCCAGGACCGGAAAACCGTGGACTATAGCCCACGAAAACGGCCAAAATGACCGAAATCACGAGTTTTTACGTTGCCGCTATAGTCGTGTATCGTGGGTCACAGGGTATCGAAATCCTCCAGAGACCCGAAAACCGTGGACTATAGCCCACGAAAACGGAAAGAAATGTCCGAAATCCCGAGTTTTGGTGATGCCGCTAGAGTCTTGTACCGTGGGTCACAGGGTATCGAAATCCTCCCGGGACCCGAAAACCATGGGCTATAGCCCACGAAAACATCGGCCTACTATTTGAATAGACGTGAATAGGGCCACTACGCTGCAGCCGGAACACTTATTTGCAAGCATTGCTCAAGGGGAATGCATGTTATATGTAAAAAATTATAAATGTGATAATTTAATAATAGAAAAAACAATGCAATTCTAAATGATTGGTCATTTACCATCAAGTCTGGATGGGAAAGGAAAAGGCAAGGGAATGTCGTGTAGGATAGTGAAATAAACCTTCAGCTATTCCGTCAACTTTTTGTAAATAGACGGAGTTAAACCTCCATCCACAAACTAGTATGATTGCTTGGCGAAAAATATTCATCATTATTAGAAGGTAAAAAAATAAAAGACAATAACAAATTCAAATGATTAGTCACTTACCAGGTTGTACGATGTGGCCAAGCGATTAAAAGATTTTAGATGAAGCTTGCGTGAAGTCGCACACCTTCACTTGTTTTTCTTCTATATAGTTTCAACAAAATAAGAGCCTTATATGTGTTGAATAATTAACCACAATGCCTGGCGCAAGACACAATCAGGGCTCGTGATTCGATAACGTGACCAGATCGATTCTATCAGCATATACGGTTCTACTTTTCATTATCATATCGTTGTGATTCGATCTATCTAATTTAAAAGCATGCCATTCTGACAACCATGTAAACGTGCTGAGTGAGACGAGGAAATTAGTGACCTGCAATCCTGCATGTGGTGTGTATCTTTGGCACGTTGATATGGCAGAAGCGATAAGTTATATTACTTGACACAAGGATTCATTCATCACTATCGATCCTGTCACAGCGATGTGGCTTGTCAGTCATATTTGGGAGTTGGCTTAGCTTGCCTGGCTACCGCACTAAGCGCAGATGGCTGAACATGCAAAGTTTCAATCTGACACAGCTGGACGCAATGAAAGAATTGCCTGACAAGAACTGTTGAAGATAATCCTCAAGTGGCGCCATGGCAACCACTGTTGAAGGTAAGCCTTACACAAAGTCAGGGCTGGCCGGTCAGTCATATTCGGGAGTAGGTAGACGCAGCTCGACCGGCCATCACGTACTGCCCAGCTGCATTCCCAATTTCCCATGCATAGCTTGCTGTATATGCAGACGACGCAGATCTACCTATTCACAATGTATATCGTGTAGAGAAGGATACACCAAGCTATGCATGGCATGCGTCTTCTTGGTGTATGGACACGATGCCGATCTGTTGATCATAGACGTCTCTGGGACCTAGGGTTTAGAGCATCTCCAACGTCACCCTTCAAAATCGTGTTCGGCACCCTCAATTGAGGTCAGACACATGTCCTCCCAAATGGACCGAAAATTAGAGCAAACTAACAAACCCCTTGTGGGCAACAATTAGAAATAAAAATTTGCTTGGAATCCATACAAATTTAAATCTGAACTTAAATCCTACGGTGCCTCCTCGGTAGCAGGCTCCGACGCCTCGAGGGCAGCTGCATTAGCTTCTGATCGGGCATTTTCTGCCAGAGCGGCCTCATACAAGCCCCCTAGATGATGCGGCCGGGCACCGACTAGAACCTTATCCGCTCCTCAGCGTTCTGGTTCGGCGGTGGTTCCTCACCGGCGAAGCGGTTAAGCGCCGTCTCTCGCTCGTCGTGGAAGCACGTGCCCCAATATGGGTTGTGCGTGTAGAACTTGGGGTCGAGCCACAGCCAGTGCTTAAACTTGCACCGCTGCGCCTCGTTCTCAAAGTGGACGCCAGATTTCGGGACTGGTGCCACGGGCACCCCGCCCAAGCTTAGGACGAAGCCTTTCGACAACTTTGCCATCGGCGGCACGCCGTGTCGGCTGATGATCCTCCAGCTCCAGCTCCAGCTCCTGGTGCGGCACCTCCGCCAACACCTCCTACTCCTCCACATTGGCTACCTCCATCCAATCGAAGGTTGGTTCATCGCCGTCCGTCGGCGGAGGGGCTGCTTCCTGCGCCGTGTGATCAGCACAGCGTGCTGAGGGTGGCCCACATGAGGTGGCGAGGCGCCGATGGTGTGGGCTATGGCGAGCGATGGTGGCGTGGTGTGGTGAAATGGCTGCACCGCCGGGGTGCTTTTATAGCGGGGCCGGGCGAGACTCGAGGCCGAAACGGAGGCGGGAAGTGGTGGCGTTGTGCGGGAAGCGGCGGGTGGGTGAGCACGCGTCGCGTCGAGTTAATGGAGGTGACACGTCTCCGCTGCGCTTGAGGTGCTTGGTAAGCTGGGAAATGGCGCGGACCGAAAATAACTTTCCCGCTGCATCCTTGTCGAGTATGGCACTCGGTAAAGATTTGAGAAAATGCGCGGCAAAGCCCAATTTATTCGCGCGCATTCTTTGCCGAGTGTCGCCCACCGACAAACTCGGCAAAGTGGTCAGGGAAAATAGCGGCAAATCTGAATATTTTGTGCGCCTTCTTTGCCGAGTATGACAGTCGGCAAAAACCTTAACCCGTCACGACGCCGTTCGGCCGATGCCATGTGGCGAGCTGGTTTTTCGAGCAGCGATGTTTGCCGAGTGCCCCTTTTTGCGTTTGCTGAGTGCTAAATCAGGGGATACTCGGCATATAAATTCTTTACCAGGTGGTCACCTGTGTGCCGAGTGTTTTTTTTCGAGCTCTCGACAAACAAACTCTTTGCTGGGTGGCCCGTGTTTTTGCACTGGGCAAACATGGGACCACCCGGCAGCGTTGTATTTTCCGTAGGGAGCTGCTATATATGCTTTTTTATCTTGAGAGAGGTTATTTTGGATCGCCGCTACATGATTATTATTGAGATTATTGAAACGTAATGAATTGATACATCAATTGATGCGGATGCCGGACATCCCCATTTCGAAATAAAACGCGTCCACGTGATATATGTTTTCCACTCAGCTCGAGTATGCATAGTACATCTTGATGGCGAAGTTGAAGGCGATGACCTTCTTGTCCTTGACGCCGGGTGCCAACAGCACGGCCCGCATCGGGCTGCTTCGAACCATCTCGACGACGGCGATGTGATGTGATTTGATGTGATCGCTGCGGACACCACCAAGTTGATGTGTGTGTGAATGCTTCTTGGTGTGTGCGGCTTAGCTGCGACGAACTCGGCTGATATATAGTGCTTCTTGGAGTTAGTATATGTTCGGCTTTCATGCGGTGATGTTGTCCGTCTCACAGACTCCTAGTTCTAGTTGTAGTACAAGTAGAGTAGTACTGGTCTGGCACCATATCGAGTCATGTGTGGGCTGGTCTGGCATGGCTCCTTTTGCTGTTTGAAACGACTAGCAGGCACGCTACGTCTCGACTTCCATGGCGCCTTAGCGTTTTCAGAATTGTCTCACTAAATAAATCCGTGTATAATGTCTCGCTACTCGCGATATACCACACTAATAGCGTATTTTTTTTATTTTTTTTGACGGTCACCGGGGGAGGGGTGAACCCTTCCACCTGAATTTTCTCATTTATCGGGTATAATATGGGTTTTCTGTGTAACATTTTCACGCAGCAGCAAGAGGGAGGGGGGAGGCTGCACCACACACACACACACGGAATTACTCGCGGTTATGTCGAAGGCAGATCAGCCAAGCATCAACATCAGCACGGCGTTCTTGGGGGAGTCGCTCTTTCCACAGCAGAGCATCATCGCGGCAGCACTTGACCAGGAGCGCGAGGTTGGGGGTGAGCCCACGGAAGACGACCCCGTTCCTGTGCTTCCAAAGGTGCTACAGGCAGAGCAGCATGAAGGTGGGCGCAGTCGCCGCCGGAACACGTCTCGGGGCGGGGTGGAGGAAGAAGTCCTCAGCGTCGGCATCACCTGGCAGTTCGGCACCAATTCTGTGCCAGAAACTACGGGCGAAGCGGCAGCCGAAGAGCAGGTGGCTGGCCGTTTCCTCAACCTCGTCGCAGATGGGGCAGGCCGCCTCATCCTGGGAGAGGATGGTTTTCCGGCGAAGCGCGCTCCGAGTCTGGACCCGACCTCTCGCGAGGAGCCACCCGAAGAACTTGACCTTGGAGGGGGCATGGCAGCGCCAGACGTGCTCCGCGTAGGGAGCCACGACGCCACCATACATGCAGAGCTTGTAGAGCGCAGAGGCGGAGAACACGCCTTTCGCGCCGCGGCAGAGAGAGAGGTGCCGCTCATCATCGGTTCCCGGGCGCAGCGTGACGTGGGCGATCTCAGAGAGCAGCCGCTCCCGCTCCACAGCAGCGACAGCAGAGAGGCGCGGGGAGAGGCATGCGTCTAGCCCGCGGTCGAGGATGACCTGAACCGCGGCGAACGGGCAGGTGGCGTGCGAGAAGAGGGCGGGGAAGATAGCACCCAGCCAGCCGTCCAGCCAGAAGGCCGTTGTCTTCCCATCTCCGACAGTGGCGTTGGAGACGCTGCGGTAGAGCGGCATCAGCGTCGCCAGGTGAGACCAGTGTGGGCCGGCCAGCGATCCGCACCGGCGATCGTCCACAAGGCCGCCAAGGGATGTCCAGACCCAGCGTGCCCACGGCAGGCTGGGGCGGGCATGGAGGCGGTGCAGCAACTTGATCAGCAAGCACTGGTTCTGGAGGGCGAGGTCGCGGATCCCAAGTCCGCCTTCCACGCGCGGCCGGCAGACGCTTTTCCAAGCGACGAGGCACTTGGCACCAGTGGCACGCTCGCCGGCGTTCCAGAGAAAAGCACGCCGAAGAGCATCAATGGCTTGGATCACCGGGAGTGGGAGTGGCATGGCGCACATGGCGTAGACCGGGAGGGCGTCGAGGACTGCATTCAGGAGGACAATGCGGCCCGCAGAGGACAGGAGCAGAGCGCGCCACCCGGACAGATACTTGTCCACCTTGGCAATCAGTGGCGCAAACGCATCCAAACCGAGCTTATGGCAGGAAAGTGGAAGCCCCAGATAGGTTTGGGGAAATCCTTCCACTCTGCAGCCGAGAGAACCTCGGATGGCTTCAAGAATAGCGTATTTTTTCCCTTGATGTCGTCTCATAAAGTTGGCACCATGGAGATGTCCTTCATGGCTGGTCGGCATATTGGGGAAAGAGAAATTATTTTGCATGAAACAAATCGTGAATTACATCGAAGAAAGACGGACCTAGTTTCTCCCAAAGTAGAACTTGAAAAAGCATAGCTTATATCGAGTGAGGAGAAAATGTGGCTGACAGATTGGATGTATATAGGGCCAGGGCTGACAATGGTGGCGGAAAGAGAGATAACGGCAATGCATGGCAGGAAACAAAGATGGCGCGAAAAGATATAGCGGGAAAACTCCTCCGAGAACATCGATCCCCACCCTATAAATATGCATATATGGAGCAGTGTTGCATAACCAGCAGGCACCCTTGCTTAGCTTTCTCCTCGAATAACTAAGAGGTCAAAGCCATTCAGGATCAATGGAGACTGGCGGAAAGCCTATCGGGACGAGGGTGGTGAGCCGACGCCTGGTCAAGGCCTCGGCGCCCTCCACGGAGCCGCATGTGATGGCCGTCTCAAACCTTGACCTCTTCAGTAACTCCGTACAAGTGTCGGTGGTATGCGTCTACCCCAAGCCTCCCACCGGCGGCGACTTCAGCGGCATTGTGGCCACCTTCGAGGCACACTTGCCGGCCTACCTCAACTATTTTTACCCTCTGGCTGGTCGCATCGTGGTGGATCCCAGCTCGGGCCTCCCTGAGATACACTGCCACAACCAAGGGGCGGAGCTCATCGTTGCAGACGCCGGCGTAGAGCTGCAGACCCTGGACTGGGGCCTCACGGAGGGGTCCGTGAAGAAGATGATGGTTCCTTACGCCCAGGAGGTTGCCCTGTCGGTGCAGCTGGTGTCCTTCACCTGCGGTGGCTTCGCCGTGGTGTGGGCCACCAACAACCTCATCGGCGACGGGAACCTAATCATGATGCTCGTCAGGATGTGGTCGGAGCTGGTCCGGACAGGGAGCATCTCCGACGGAGGACCCACCCATGACCGGTCGGTGTTCCCCCCTCGCGAGCGGCCGTCGTACGGCCCCTCGGTGGCCAAGATGTTCACGCGGTGGCACCACGAGCGGGAGGTGAACGCTCTGACGGTGGAGGAGAGCTTCATCGAGCGCCTCTACTACGTGGAGGTGAACGCTCTGCGCGAAGAGGCCCGCTCCGAGAGTGGCCCCGTGCCTACGCGCGTTCAGGCCTTGTCCGCATACCTATGGAAGGTCCTGGCGGGCATGGTGGCCGCGTCTAAACTACTGAGCGACGACGAGAAACGGTGCCAAATGCTGTGGTGGGTGGACGGGCGGCGGCGGTTCTCGTCGCCGGAGCTGCGCTCCTCGCTGCGCAACTACGTCGGAAACGTCACGTCTGTTGTGCTCGGTGATGCGGCCGCAGGAACGGTGGTGAGCAAGCCACTTGCGGGGGTCGCGGACATGGTGCGAGAGGCCATCACGTCGGTGGACTACGACCAGCTCTACCAGCAGATGGTGGACTGGATGGAGGTGTACAAGCCCGCAAAGTACTTCGAGACCGCCACCGTCGGGCTCGGCAGCCCAACTTTGGCTCAAACCTACTGGTCTTCCTTCCCCAACGACTCCGACTTCGGCTTCGGCCAGGCCACCTTGGCCATGCCGGTTCACGGCTACCTTGGCAGGATGAACATGGGCTATATGTGCATCTCCGCTAAACCAGGAGACCCCGGAACGTTGATCCTCAGCGCCTACATATGGCGCCGTATGGCGGCGGCACTGGATTCCGATGACCACCCCATCTTCAAGCCTCTCACGGCGGAGCACCTTGGTCTCACCGGTGGACAGTAGCTGATGCGTCAAGTTTGCATCTCTCGTCTCTCATCTGCTGTGACGAGCCTCGTCTCCAAATTCAAATTTCCATTGTAATAATTAATAAGGTCTCTCGGCCAGAGTATGTTCTATAAATTTTTTATGTGATTGAGGTAATTGTCATATCTCGGGTGACCGCTATGAGATTCGTGAGGGCCGGGCTATAGTGAATCTCGTAGCTATGACCTATGAGTATGAGTGGTGGTTTTCTTCTACTCCCTCTGTTCTAAATTACTTGTCATCCACTTGCCCAAAAGTGGATGTATCTATACTTGTAACATGACTAGATACATGCACTTTTTGGCAAATGGATGACAAGTAATTTGGAACGGAGGGAGTAGAAAAGAGCGAGTCACCTTCAGGTCCCCTACTCGGTTTGGAGGTTGTGTTGTCTTTTGAGTCAGATTTCACGCCAACCAACAGTAGAAAGGTCCTGACCTTTGCAAGTCCAAGTCGGACGACGAGTCGATGAGCACAAAACATACACGTACGATCCATTCTTTTCTGAGTGTACCTGCTTTCGCCTCTCGCTGCCGTAGTGTGAAAAAAAGAGCATGCACAAAACATGCAGTAGCTCTAGTACTCGAGAGAATTTTCTCATATGGTGCGCTCATTTAAAAGTTGAGAACAAAAAGTATCTGCGATGCATTCTCCACACATAAAGTTTTTGCTCACCCATGACGAAAAATTGATCAAAAGATTCAGAACCTTGTGGTGTAAAAGCTCCGAACTGTCAAACAAACCTTTTGAGCTAGCTAGAGTGTGCGTGCCCACAGTCCTCGAGTGCTCGATGATCAAAGGATAACAACATGACATCTTAATTCGAGCGCGATCGGAATGGAGAGCGATATATGGGTTCAAATTGCAGGAATTATTGATAATTATCGCAAGGCCGATCGATGTGATTACCTCTGTATATATGCAGCAGAGACTGCACGGCGGTGAGCAGTGCACGGTTCGTCGAATACTATGCTTTTAGCTAAGGAGACGCCGCATGCCGGCATATGAGGAGGAGGAGGTCGATCATGACAAGCAGAACTCACACTTATCTTGTGTTGTTAATTAGAGCCAAATGATCCGGTCAGGACCTTTCCGAATATTTTGATCATGACAAGCATAACTCACACTTATCTTATGTTGTCAGTCATTTTTATAGCTCCTAAACAAATTTGAATTTCAACTTGCAAATTTGTTTTTTTTTTGATAAAGGGATTTTACTTGCAAATTTGTATGTTTATAGAACTCTACCTTCCAAACGTAATGTACTTTTGTTGAGATTTTCTTAGATGTTCTCAATATGACCTTTTCATGTTTTTCACCGGTTTTCACTGAAACTTGATTTCCACCGGATATTCTCTCTGGCTAAGCCTCCCTCTGAAGCAATGGCCATCTTGCCGGTAATTGCTGAGGCTGACGGTGACTGGTAGGGATTTCATGGCCTTATTTGTCATATTTTTGGTAACTGCGGCGAGATTCTTGACTTGGCGGTCGACAATGAATCCTGTTGCTGTGAGTAGTGCTTTTCTTCTGGAAGAAAAGGCCGTGTCAACTTCAGCATTGTTTTTTGTGCTTTTCTAAAGATGTTTATACTGGGTTGAAGGTTGTTTTGTCTTTCGAGTCACGACCACTTTTTAGAAGTTTAGGGTTTCACACTAACTAACCACTGGCATCACTTTTTAGAAGTTTAGGGTTTCACACTAACTAACCACTGGCATCAACAGTGGACAGGTTAAATCACATACAGAGCATATGCTCACTTTTGCTCATGCCCCATTAACAGCTGGTGGGTAGCTAGGAGATTTGCAAGGAATCGTTGCAGAAGTGGTGGTGTCTCGTTGTACTTTCCTGTTGTACAGTGAAAAGTTCAGACATGAAACCAGTATAACTGATTGTAATACTAGCCTGTGATATGCTCATGCATGACGAAAGATGGATCAAAATATCCAGAACTTTGTGGCGCAAAACCTCCGGGTTGTCAATTAAGCCTTTCGTGCCAGCGTGCCTACCGTCGTCCTTGATGATGATGATATGCAGTATCGCAGATAACAACGTCTGCTTCAATTCTGGACAATGCCACGAGTGATCGGCGTTGAAACTGGAGCAGAGATGGCAACGTCAGTGGTTCAAAGACTGGACACACGAACACATGCTTCAATTACCACGAGAAACAACGATGTTCAGAGATAACTGAAGAGGAATTTAAAAGCTCACTGGAAAAATATTCTTCCACTAGTTTCCAGAGATCTAAACCTGGAAAGTTGTCTCTGAACGAAGACAAAAACAATAATACTGTTGCTAGATCTAGCAGCAGCTGTATTTGTATCATATATACAAGCACATGTTCATTGCTCACATGCATGATTGATGCAAGTAGAGGACACCATGACATGTGTTGCCTACCGGTATTAAAACACTAGTTTGTGATCCATTGCATCTGATCCTAATTCTGTCGAAAAGTGAAGTCATTTGGCCCACTATATAAAAAAGATGCAATATGCGCATGCAGCATTCATTCAGATACAGATTCAGATGCAATATGCGAATTGCTGAATTACTGAATGATCGCAAATGGAGATAAGGAAAGGTGGCCATACACGTCACAATTCTTCAATTAATAGGTTCATGGCAGCGACATGAACCGACAGCAATTCTTGCCTCCCCCCAAAGGCGACAGGAAAGGTGCTGAATTACTGAATGCTCGCAAATGGAGATAAGAAAAGGTGGCCATACACGTCACAATTCTTCAATTAATAGGTTCATGGCAGCGACATGAACCGACAGCAATTCTTGCCTCCCCCCAAAGGCGACAGGAAAGGTGCTGAATTACTGAATGCTCGCAAATGGAGATAAGGAAAGGTGGCCATACACGTCACAATTCTTCAATAGGATACAGATAAGAGTTGAAGCTCCTGCAATGATGTGTATGGATGTGGTCTTCGGAAGAGGCCTTCTCTGTCAAGCAACATCTAGAAGCTCACGTGCTGAATTACTGAATGCTCGCAAATGGAGATAAGGAAAGGTGGCCATACACGTCACAATTCTTCAATTAATAGGTTCATGGCAGCGACATGAACCGACAGCAATTCTTGCCTCCCCCAAAGGCGACAGGAAAGGTGCTGAATTACTGAATGCTCGCAAATGGAGATAAGGAAAGGTGGCCATACACGTCACAATTCTTCAATTAATAGGTTCATGGCAGCGACATGAACCGACAGCAATTCTTGCCTCCCCCAAAGGCGACAGGAAAGGTGCTGAATTACTGAATGCTCGCAAATGGAGATAAGGAAAGGTGGCCATACACGTCACAATTCTTCAATAGGATACAGATAAGAGTTGAAGCTCCTGCAATGATGTGTATGGATGTGGTCTTCGGAAGAGGCCTTCTCTGTCAAGCAACATCTAGAAGCTCACGTGCTGAATTACTGAATGCTCGCAAATGGAGATAAGGAAAGGTGGCCATACACGTCACAATTCTTCAATTAATAGGTTCATGGCAGCGACATGAACCGACAGCAATTCTTGCCTCCCTGTCAAGCAACATCTAGAAGCTCACGTGCGGAATTACTGAATGCTCGCAAATGGACATAAGGAAAGGTGGCCATACACGTCACAATTCTTCAATAGGTTCATGGCAGCGACATGAACCGACAGCAATTCTTGCCTCCCCCCCAAAGTTTCTGTTCTCAAGTCAACAATTGTAAATGGCATCAAGTGCAAAGATAAAATAAAAATATATCTGAGAACGGCGTTTTGGCTCCCGGGAGCATATGCTCCCAGTATTTTCGAAAAAATAGAACAAATTGAAAACTTATCAAAAAATTCTGAAAAACTTCATGCAGGTACCTGACCATGGCACGCACGATCGTGTAAAATTTCGCGCTGAAATGTCATCGTATGCGCCCTGTACAAAAATGACAAATTTCTGACAGGAAATGAGAATTTGTCATTTTTGTACAGGGCGCATACGATGACATTTCGGTGCGAAATTTCACACGGTGGTGCGTACCATGGTCAGGTACGTGCATGATTTTTTCGGAATTTTTTGAAAAGTTTTCAAAAAAATTTATGCTCCCGAAAATAACGGGAGCATATGAGCTCGGGTGCCATTATGAATTTCCGAATATATCTGGATGATACAAACTGAGAGTTGGATAACATCAGGATATATAGCACCGAGCCTTCTCGTTCAGACATCACTTGACATGTGGGTGTCTGACAACAGGAAAATGAAGAACGTCGCGCTTCCTCAATTTTACCATTACCAGTCGACATCACGAAAATATGTGAGATGTGAGGATAGAATTTGGCATTTTATTTAAAAAATTGTCGTTAATTGTTATTGGAAAAAAAATCCCATGACCTGCATACCATAAGCGACAACTTTTCATGACTGAGATTTTTTTTTTTAACCTAGAGACTGTGAGGCAACAGCCCCACAGTAATTTTATTGAAAATAAAGCAACTGTGCAGAAAAAGTAAACAACACGAACAAACTATACAGGCGATATATTAACAAATCTATAAGGGGACCTAATGGAGACCAGCAATCCATGACATCAAGCTATCATGATGTTTCCTCTTAATCCTGTGTCCCAAAAGAGTCATATCATGGATGAAGTTGCACTTCCACCTCGCAAAGGTAGGTCTTTCTTTCGGTGACGCTTGCCCAAATGTAGGTCCATATGTGGTGCCGGATGTTAATGGTCCGGTTTTCGATTGTTACTAAATTTAATGTGACGAAGATTGTTTTGAATGAAAGTGCAGGTTCGTGTGCAATTTTTTGGGAGTTATGTTGCTCTCACCCATTTGGCCAATTAAAAGTAGCAGTGTGTTAATTAATTTTGTGCAGTGTCTTGATTTTGATGACGATGGAGGCATGTACCCCTGCCTCACAGATGGCCTTAGAGGGTGATGGCTATTGGCTCGGCTTCAAGAGATCATCACGTTGAGATAAGCATCTAAATTAGGCAACACATTTTGTCATCATCTTATGTTACAACTGCCAGTCTGCCATCTCGTCACGTGAAGCTCTGAATTTTCTGAACACTAATCTAATGCAGTTATTCATCAAGCTACACTAAACTAAAGATCTGACCTCGCCACATGTTTCTACCATCTGCCAAAAATATGTTCTGTATTCGCCATCGTGTTGTCTTCGTTCGTTCAAAGAATTGTAGGAAGGGGCCATGATGAGAAGGAGACAGCTAGGGCAAGAACTTGCTTATACCCAGGATCCAGCTGCAGACTCGGATTTGCTCGGCCACACGTCTCAACGACCCGCTAAATCTCACGAGGCTTCACACCCATGGAGTTCCTGGATGACAGTCGACCCCATGCCGCACGACAGTAGTTGGAGCGCTCCTCGTCCAGGACTATCGTCTCAAGGTCCATCGCCACCATTGTCGCTGACAAGGGTGAAATGCAGCAAATCCATCCAAAGAAGACTTATATGAGAAACTTCAGAAGTCAAACGGTAAAATACGACAGTGAAGACTGGATTTTGCAATACAAGAACTCCTGGTGCCTTCCAAGCCTATCGTAGAAAAATATCTAGATTGACCTCCGTGGATAGTTCATCTCTCGGTTTGAAGCATTTCTGGATTCTTCAAAACCCGACAAGCCGGTGAAACAAATCAAGCCTCTGTACGTCAGAGGGCATATTGATGGTAAGCCGGTCACCAGGATGATGGTTGATGGCGGCGCTGTGGTAAATCTCATGCCGTATTCTGTCTTCAAGAAGCTATAGCTAGATGATGGTGATTTGATGAAGACGAACATGGTGCTTAATGGGTTCGAAGGAGGAGAAGGAGTACAAGCCAAAGGCGTTATCAGCGTGGAGCTCACGGTAGGAAGCAAGACTTTGGCTACCGCCATCTTTGTTGCTGAGGTGCAGGGAAATTACAATGTGCTGTTGGGACGGGATTGGCTTCATGCTAACCAATGTGTTCCGTCTACTATGCACCAGCAACTTGTGCAGTGGGTTGATGACGAAATTGAAGTCATCCATGCTGACGAATCGGCGTGCATTGCATTAGCCGAGTCGATTGTTTACTGGCAACATTCTAATGTCACATGCCTTTCTGGGCGTGATCTATCCGGGTTCGACTTCCTGAGTGCTACCAGGGACGGATTCGTGCCAGTATCTCTAAAGCCGATTGGTGGTAATCGGCTGCTTCTCAAGTAGATGGATCAAAACGACGAGTGGCTGCAGAAGCGTCTGGACAAGTATCGGGCTGAAAGGAACGATATGTACGAGGCAATTGAAGAACCAGACGATATGGACAAATTGGGACAAGGCTTCACGTCGGCTGACTTGCTGGAAGAAGTAGACATTGGGGATGGCACTGTCCCTAGGCCGACATTTGTCAAGCAAAAGTTGGCGGCCGATTATAAGTCTAAGTTAATCGCGCTAGTCAAGGAGTACGTGGATTGTTTTGCATGGGAGTATCACGATATGCCTGGGTTAAGCCGAGAGTTGGTCGAACATCGGTTGCCTATCAAAGCCGGCTTCAGACCATATAAATAGCCGGCTCGCAAGTTTAATCCATTGATCTATGATCGGATAAAGGCGGAAATAGATCGGCTTTTGAAAGCCAACTTCATTCGGCCTTGCAAATATGCTGAATGGTTAGCCAACATTGTGCCGGTCGAGAAGAAAGGATCCGACAAGATCAGGGCGTGCATAGATTTCAGAGATTTGAATCGAGCTATGCCAAAGGATGAGTACCCTATGCCAATAGCCGACATGCTTCAACGAAGCTTCAGGTCACAAGGTTATCAGCTTTTTGGATGGCAACGCAGGTTACAACCAGATATTTATGGCCGAAGAAGATTCGGCTAAGACGGCGTTTCGTTGTCCAGGCTTTGTTGGCTTGTTTGAATGGACTGTGATGACCTTTGGGTTGAAAAATGCGGAGCCACATATGAAAGAGCGATGAACCTTATATTTCATGATCTTCTTGGAGTTGTACTGGAGGTGTATATTGACGACATGGTGGTTAAGTCAGACGGCGAGACAAATCACTTGGCTGACTTGCGGCTGACGTTTGGAAGTACGGGCTCAAGATGAATCCTTTGAAGTGTGCCTTTGGCGTGTCGGCTGGGAAGTTCCTTGGTTTTATCATACATGAACATGGCATAGAAGTTGACCCGGCAAAGATTGAAGCCATCCAGAAAATACAGGCGCCGGGTTGCAAAAAGGACATGCAGAAATTTCTAGGCAAGGTAAACTATTTGAGGAGATTCATTGCTAACTTGTCTGGAAAAGTTGATGCGTTTACACACATCCTTCGGCTCAAAAAATGATGATGAGTTCACCTAGGGGGCAAGGCAGCAGAGGCGTTCGACAAGATTAAAAATTGCCTATCTACCCCTCCAGTTCTTAGGAAGCCGGCTCGAGGTCAGCCTTTCCGACTTTACATTGCTGCTGAGAAAAAAGTGATTGGAGCCGCCTTAACCCAGGAAGCCGAAGGACAAGAATACGTCATCACATATTTGAGTAGACGTTTGCTGGATGCCGAGTCAAGGTACAGCTTTGTGGAGAGGTTGTGTTTGTCTCTTTATTTTGCCTGCACCAAATTGAGCCATTATCTGCTTTCCAGCGAATGCAAAGTTTTTGGTCAAACCGATGTTCTCAAACACATGATACAAAGGCCGATTCTCAGCGGACGAATCGGCAAGTGGGCATATCGGTTGATTGAATATGATTTGGCTTATGAGTCCCTAAAAGCTATGAAAGGCCAAATTGTGGCCAACTTTATTGTCGAACATCAGATTGATTTGGAGCAAGAAGCCGGCTTAAACATTGTGTCGGCTGTACCGTGGAAGCTTTATTTTGACGGCTCAGTTTGCGGCAGCGGACAAGGAGTTGGCATTGTGTATATTTCACCACACGGTACTGTTTTCGAAGCCTCTTGTCGTCTTGACTATTTGTGCACTAACAATGAAGCCGAATACGAAGCACTTCTATTCGGGCTGGAAATCTTGATTGACGCAGGGGTAACTCATGTCGAGGCATATGGAGATTCGTTGCTTATTGTCCAGCAAGTGGCCAAGATTTGTCAATGCAACAGCGGATCACTCAATGCGTACCTTGACAGATGCCTGGATATGATTTCAACGTTGGATTATTTCCACATATCTCATGTTCCTAGGCAAGACAATTGGCTTGCGAATGAGTTGGCACAACAAGCATCTGGCTATCACGTCAGTCGTGGTTTATTCTTTATCAAGGAACAACCGACAATCATGTTGCCAACTTGGAGGAAGCCAAACAGAAGCCGGCTTGTTGGAGCCGGCTAAGGAGAAAGCCAAACAAGAAGCCGGCTTGTTGGAGCCGGCTAAGGAGGAGTCAAATGACAACTTGGCGAACGACTGGAGACAACCTTATATTGACTATTTACAAGATCCAAGTCGAAAAACAGACAGAGCAGTTCGGCGCTATCTCTCAAGTATACATTGGTGGATGCCGCCTTATATCGCCGAACAGCTGATGGTCTTCTTCTAAAGTGCTTGAATGAAGACGAAGCTAGAGTTGCTGGGAGAGGTACATGATGGTTTATGTGGAACACATCAGTCGGCCCACAAGATGAAGTGGATGCTCAGGCGAGCAGGATTTTATTGGCCGACAATGATCAATGACTGCTTCAGATACTACAGGGATGCGAAGCCTGCCAGAAGTTTGGAGACATTCAGTTGGTGCCGGCTTCCCCTTAATCCAATTATAAAACCGTGGCCTTTCGGGGTTGGGCGCTTGACTTTGTCGGCATGATCCACCGCTTCATCCAAGGGGCATCGGTTCGTGTTGGTTGCCACTGATTATTTCACCAAGTGGTCTGAAGCAGTACCTCTCAGGAATGACCCACAAGGAGGTGATTCAGTTTATTACAGAACATATTATCCATCGATTCGGCATTCCGCAGACTCTTACCACAGATCAAGGTACTTCCTTCATGGCTAAGGAGGTGAAGCAATTTGCCGAATCACTTGGAATCAAGATGCTCAGTTCATCTCCCTACTATGCACAAGCCAACGGACAAGCAGATCAAGCAATAAAATCTTGATCAGCTGATCAAGAAGAAGGTACAGGATCATCCAAGGAGGTGGCACGAAGTACTGTCCGAAGCATTGTGGGCGCACAGGATCTCAAGGCATGGAGCAACTAAGGCAACTCCTTTTGAGTTGGTATATGGACAAGAAGCCGTTTTGCCAGTAGAAGTGAATCTGGCTGCCTTGAGGTTGCTAAGCAAGATGACTTGTCGGCTGAAGACTACTGCAGCTTGATGATGGACAATGTTGATGAAGTAGCCGACAAGCGTGTTATTGCCTTGCGAGAAATTGAGAAGAAAGTTGCGGGTGGCAAAAACTTACAATAAGAAGGTCCGGCTAAAGACTTTCAAATTGGCGACTTGGTCTGGAAAGTTATATTGCCAGTTGGCTCCAGAAGCCGGAAATTTGGCAAATGGTCCCCAAACTGGGAAGGGCCACTGCGAGTCGCGAGATAGTGCCCGGCAACTCTTATCTGGTGGAAACATTGGAAGGCGTCATGCTGCCTCGAGCTATCAATGGAAATACTTGAAGAAATTCCACCCGAGCGTGTGGCAAACTGGTAAGTTGCCGTATGGCCGATATACATATATCGCCCTTAGTATGGCCGATGAGCTTAAGCATCGCCCTTAGATAAAAACTTCTACATTGTATATTTTCTAGTACGCAAGCTCTACTAGAAAACAGGGGGGCATGTGTTAGCACCCGTTTTTGGCAGATTGCCAGTTTCAGATTCAAGGAAGGTTTGGCGGCTCGAAGAAGGCAATGAAAGAAGACTAAAATGGTGATCTGGGAAGCTTCCCAGGAAAGGCGGCCAGAAGTAGGCGGCAAATAATCCGGCAACATTGGAACAAGGCGGATGATAGATTCGGAGTGTGCAAAGTTGCCTAAAGACCTTGGAAGACAAGTCAAGATCAAGGCTGGAAGATAGAAGACACTTTCTAGAAAAAGCCGGACAGATGCTGAAGTCTGGGTCCATTACGAAGCCGATCAAGATATCGCATCTCTAACAAAGAAGGCAAATTTGAAGCCAGTATGGAAGGACAGGAGGCATCTTTCCTAGTAGCCGGCAAGTCTGAAGGCAACACGGAAGGTCAGAAGGCAACTTTCCAAGTAGCCAGCAAGTTCGAAGCCAATGTTGCCGGCCAAGAAGTTGCCTAGTTTAGAGATGGATTCGACTTAGATTATGATTTGTAAGCCTTGTAAAAGTCCAATACTTGTAAGGGAAGTCCAGCCGCCTCATGTATATGTGAGAGGTGATGGCCGATTGAAATTAAGCAAACAATCGACAACCTATCAATACAACCTACTTTTCCCTCAAACCCTTGTTCATGCTTCCGTTGTTCGGCGACTTCGCGTAGATTTCACCGGATATGGACAACCGAGCTGAGAGCGGCCAAGTCCGGCTTAGTTCAACCAATCGTCGCCAGCTTCCTCCGACGGGGCTTGTCCCGAGGGGCTGGGGCGTCTGGTATAAAAAGCGCCTGCTTGCTGTCTGGCGTATCGCGCTGGAAGCAGGCCTCCCGCGGGGCGAGTTGCGGAGTATCTCCCCTGGCACCGCGGGAACATGAGGACGTGTTCGTGTGACGCGTTTCGAGCGCAACACACTTTTTGGCAGGTGACAAGTTAATACGCCCAGAACTTGTCGTATCTCTGTAGACCGCATACTAACTCGGATGAAGAAGGCGGCACGCTGGCTACAACATGATAGCTCCTCTTCCTGGGACATGGTGGTGCCAGCTTGAACTTGCCGGCTAGGTCGTGCCGGCTTCTGAGACAATGCCTGCTCCTTGGATAATGACTTCCAATGGCCAACTCTTGGAACGCCGGCTTTTGGAGAGCAAGTTCCTGGGAAAATGCAGGCTGACTTCTGTGATAATGCTGGCCCATGGAATGTCGGCTCCTATATGATGTTGGCTCTGGCTAGCAACTGGAAGAATTCCGGCTCTAGCATAATGGTGGCTCTGGCCGGCAACTGGGAGAATGTCGGCTTCCTCCGACGGGGCTTGTCCCGAGGGGCTGGGGCGTCTGGTATAAAAAGCGCCTGCTTGCTGTCTTGCGTATCGCGCTGGAAGCAGGCCTCCCGCGGGGCGAGTTCCGGAGTATCTCCCCCGGCACCGCGGGTACATGAGGACGTGTTTGTGTGACGCGTTTCGAGCGCAACACACTTTTTGGCGACTCTGCTGGGGACTTAGTATGCGGTCCACAGAGATACGACAAGTTCTGGGCGAATTAACTTGTCACCTGCCAGAATCCGATCTGAAGATGAAGATGGACCGGGAAAGTCATCAAGACGGACATAGATGGAAAAATGATAGTCGCAAGAGTTGTTTGCCTCGTCGAGACGTACAAGTTTGTTCTGGGCCATATCCATCCGAGTTTGTCTGTGACTTTGGCGGCCACGACAAGAAGCAGGTCAGGAGGTGCTGCTAATCTGGACAGGAGTTCGACTTGAACTAGGTCTAGGGTTTTAGGACGGTTTTGATGTAGTTTCCTTGTAAAGAAAGTCCTATACTTTTACGGCAAGTCCAGCCGCCTCATATATATGTGAGAGGTGACGGCCGATTGAATAACACCAATCGAACCAATCAATCTATCACACCTTCGTGTGTTCAATTTATCCTCTACCTTTGTACTTATGCTTCTCGTTCCTTCGTAAGCCGGTCATCATGCTGGCAAGCTGCAAGGTCACGAGGCTCTAGGGGCGATCAGGTCGACCTGGAGCAGCCAATCGTCGCCGGCTTCCTCCGGCGGGGCTTGTCCCGAGGGGCTGGGGCGTCTGGTACCAAAAGCGCTGGCTTATTGTCTTGCGTATCGCGCTGGAAGCCGGCCTCCCGTGGTGCGAGTTGCGGAGCATCTCCCCCGGCACCGCGGGTACACGAGGATGTGTTCGTGTGACGCGTTTCTAACGCAACACACTTTTTGGCGACTCCGCTGGGGACGAAGCAAACGGTCTCCGGCCCGTTCTTGCTACGAGGAGCGCATAAAGAGGCGGCAATCTACAAAAATGGTAACATGTATCATCATCAGTCTAATTACGTAGATGCCGGCATCCCGTACAATAAATCTATTGAGCATACTTTATCGGCTAGCACTAGTCCTCGTCCATGTGGCTATGATCAGAAGACGGTAGAAGTATGCTTTATGGAAGAAGCTACAAGTTATTGTATTGACAAATTACGGGAGTGTTTGAGTTCTCATGGATCGGCTGCCCCATATCATAGGCCGATGAGTAACATGGGTTACTCGACAGATCAATATGGGACACCTCACGGGCAAGAGGATGTCTCATGGTTTTATCCATCGGCTGCCGGCTCGCAATATGCGGGGTCGTCCCCAAACAGGCCGATGGATGAGGGAATCGGCTATGCTGGTACTAGCAACTTGGCCGGTTACTCCCAGCCGACATATACCGCGCCTCATGTGACTACTTATTTGGCACCTTATGTTGCTAACGATATTCGCGATTCGGCTCACCTTCATGGATATGGCCGAACTAGTGATGATTCTGCAGGAACACATGTGACGGCTTCTAATGTTGTGGCATATGATACTTCCCCTGCGCAATTGCAAAATTTCGGCAACCCATGGCCGAAAGAAACCAAGAGTGCTGGGGGGCAACCCCGACCAGAAGACGAGAACCCTTAAGCGGATGATTAGAGCCAACTGCAAAAGAATCGATGAAATCCGCCAGGAGCTACGCGAAAGTGGGCAAGCTCAAAACTCTGCTATAGTAATGGTGATATGGAGGTGGGAAGAGGAAGCCAAAAGAGTTGGGGGGCAATCTCAGCTTGTAGAGGCTGACACCGGTAACTTCGTTATGCCTACTTGGGAGAAATTATCAGACGAAAAACGTCAAGGCTATGAAGATATCAAGAGGAAACGCAGAGAGGAGTTTGAAGCGCTAAAAAAGAAGCGTGATGAGGAAGACTTGCAGGCGTTTTATGCAGATCTTGAGAAAGATGTTCCAGCATCTATTCCTCCACGCAGCGATCATACCAAGCCCTCTGCATTGCCGGCACAAGAAGACGAAGTTCTGCAAGCCAACCAAGACAAGGTTGACCCGGCCAATACGATCAAGCCGGCAAAAGAAGCCGGGTCATGCAATACTGGCGGCGGGTCCAATCAACAAAGGAAGACCGAACCGGCTACCATGACCGACTTTGCAGAAGCCGAACTTAGCGGTTCCAGCAATGGCAAGTTGGGCGATCATGCCGGGTCTATCAAGCCGGCAGAAGAGAGCTTCGTCAAGGAGGGAGTTTGCTTACTCCCTGACGAGTTCCGTGCCGAGGGTGATGAGCATCAACAACAAGAAGACACGACCGAACAAATTTCGGTTAATGATGAACATCAAGAGCCAGAAAGAGAAGCCGAACAAAGTTCGGTTGACAAGGAGCGTCCAGGGACGCGGCACGGGATCCAGAAGAGGAAGACAAGGCGTCAAAGAATTATTCAGAGGTGGAGCAAAGCATTGTTCCCTATGCGCCAAGATCGCAGTTTCCTGATGTCTTCGGAGAGGTATGCTTAGCCGACAATTTACTTGTCTTTAGATTTGGTCATAATCATATTGTTGATGCATTTTCCAACACGATTTTAATTAATGTTGAAAGACCAATCGAGATGAGTAACTTGTCTGCTAGAAATAGTCTTGTCACTAATTATGCCCGACGTTCGCACCGATTCATGGCAGTTCCACACTATGCCTATCTCATGCTCAAGATGCCAAGACCAAAGGGAGTCATCACCGTTCGAGGCGACTTCCAGCATTCAGACAGCTGCGATCGCGAGTTCAGCAAGATCTCCGAGTCTTTTGGCATGCAGCAGGAGCTCGCGGAGCTCTCAATCGACAACGACAGGACCCTCTTTCCTGCAACCAAGAAACCGGCACCCGACGCCTCGTTCAGCGCATCCGACGACACAAGGTCACACCAAGTCCATCCGACTGACGCTTCCAAGACAGTACTCGTGTCATCAAGTTTGTCTCCCGCATAGGAAGGCACGCTTGTCGAGTTCCTACATGAGAACTGGGAAATCTTTGCTTGGTCTCCAGCCGACATGCTAGGTATACCCAGGGAATTCGCCGAGCACGCCCTTCAACTTTACCCAGACGCCAAACCTGTCAAGCAAACCATGCGCCGTTTTTCCGAGCCGAAGCGCGTGGCCATCGGGCAAGAAGTCGACAGATTACTTCACGCTAAGTTCATCCGGGAGATCAAGAAGTCCGACTGGCTCGCTAACCCAGTCCTAGTCGAGAAGAAGAAGACAAAGATCCTACGCATGTGCGTCAACTTCACATCCCTCAACAAGTGCTACCCGAAGGATCACTTCCCTTTGCACGAATCGACCAGATCGTCGACTCCACGGCTGGCTGCGCACGACTGTCCTTCCTGGATGCCTACTCACGTTACCAGCAGATTTGGATGCGAGAGGAGGATGAGGAGAAGATAGCCTTCATCACACCCCATGGTGTGTTCTGTTACCAAACTATGCCCCTCGGGCTCAGGAACGCTAGAGCCACATACCAGCGCATGATGCAGTCCAGTCTCAAGGACCAAATAGGACGCAACGTCCAAGTCTATGTCGACGACATCGTCATCAAGACCAAGCAAGAGGACACGCTCCTCGACGACCTGCGCGAGACATTCACCGTGTTCAACAAGTACAAGATCAAGCTCAATCCAACCAAGTGCGTCTTTGGCGTACCAGCTGGGAAACTACTCGGGTACCTCGTATCCGCCAGAGGAATCGAGGCAAACCCCAAAAAGATAGAAGCAATCCTCACAATGCCACCCCCGACCAAGCTTCGGGAGGTCCAGCGTCTAGCCGGCCGGGTCGCAGCACTCAGCAGGTTCATAAGTAAGTTGGGGGAAAAGGCGCTCCCTTTCTACCAACTGATGAAGAAAGCTGACAAATTCGACTGGACGCCAGAAGCCCAAGCAGCATTCGCAAACCTCAAGAAGGTCCTGGCGACTCCACCTGTGCTCGTCGCACCACAAGAGAAGGAACCCCTCTACCTCTACGTGGCAGCCACCAACAGGGTGGTCAGCACCGTCCTCATCGTCGAACGCCAAGAAGAAGGCCACGCCCATCGCGTACAACGACCCGTCTACTACCTCAGCGAGGTGTTATTCATATCCAAGCAGCGGTACCCGCACTATCAGAAGCTGGCCTACGGAGTCTTCATGAGTTCACGTAAGGTGGTCCACTACTTCGCCGAGCACCCAATCACAATTGTGAGTGCTTCAGGCATATCAGACATCCTCACCAACCCGGACGCCAAGGGCAGAGTCGCCAAGTGGGTCATCGAGCTAGGCCCGTAGGACCTGAAGTATACACACCCCAACGCAATCAAGGCACAAGTGCTTCCGGACTTCACAACCGAGTGGATCGAAGCTCAGCTGCCCAACTTACCCAACCTATCCAGTGCATGGACGATGTACTTCGACGGATCCAAGAAATTCGAGGGTGCAGGCGCAGGCATCATCTTGACATCACCAAAAGGCGACAAACTTCGCTACGTGCTGCAGATGGACTTCCCCAAGCCTTCCAACAATGAAGCCGAGTACGAAGCTCTACTACACGGTATGCTGATGGCCAAGAACTCCGGAGCCACTCGCCTCATGATCTACGGGGACTCGAATCTCGTCGTACAACAGACGATGAAGGAGTGCGATGCTACCGTAGAGAACATGATCGTGTATCGGGACCTCTACAACGTCATGGAGGGCAGTTTCGACGGCTGCGAGCTATGGCACATAGGCCGAGAAAGCAACGAGGAAGCGGACATGCTAGCCAACCTTGGCTCGACTAAAGCAAAAGGACCACCCGGAGTCTTCGTCGAGTGCATCAAGCAGCGGTCCATCAAACTACGACAGCCCGTCGCACCAGCCACAACAGCAACAACAGAGGACCCAACGGCACCCGCAGAGGAGGAACCACAAGTCGAAGTCTTTCTCGTCGAGCCAATATGGACAGCCCCTTTTCTCGCATACATGCTACGACAGGAGTTGCCAGAAGACGTCACGGAAGCTAGGCGCATCACTCGCCGCTCGAAGGCCTTCACGATCATCAACGGAGAGCTATACAAACGCAGCATATCTGGAATCCTGCAGCGCTGCATCGACCCAGAGGACGGCAGAGCATTACTCTATGACATCCATGTAGGAACTTGCGGACATCACGCCAGCTGTCGAGCCCTGGTAGCCAAAGCCTTTCAAGCGGGATTTTACTGGCCTACAGCAATGCGGGAAGCTGAAGAGATAGTCAAAAAGTGTTATGGATGCCAGATGTTCGCCACCAAGCCGCACACACCCGCATCGGAGTTGAAGACGATACCACTCGCCTAGCCCTTCGCCTAGTGGGGACTCAACATGGTGGGTCCGCTAAAGAAATCATCCCGCGGTGGGCACACGCATCTTCAGGTGGCAGTCGACAAGTTCACAAAGTGGATTGAAGCAGTACCCATAACCAGCTCGACTGCGACATCAGCTGTCAACTTCATCAGATCCATCATCTTCAGATTCGGGACACCACACAACATCATCACGGACAATGGCACAAACTTCACAGCCAAGGAGTTCGAGGACTTCTTCGCAGATCAAGGCATCAAACTCAACTACGCCTCAGTCGCACATCCTCAATCCAACGGACAAGTCGAGAAAGCAAACGGCCTAGTCTGTAGAGGCCTCAAGAAACGTCTACTAGTGCCACTCAAGCGCGCCGCGGGTGCCTGGGTGGAAGAGCTACCTTCAGTCCTCTGGAGTCTGCGAACAACACCCAACAGATCAACGCAGTATACTCCTTTCTTCATGGTCTACGGAGCCGAAGCAGTACTGCCACATGACCTGCGATTTGACGCACCCCGCGTAGTCACCTACGATGAGCCGAACGCGGAGGAAGCACTCGAGGACGACGTGGACGCACTGGACGAGGCACGGGACATCGCCCTCGACCGCACGGCCGTTTATCAACAGAGTCTTCGCAACTACCATGGACGTTGACTGCGCACAAGATCCTTCGTCCCTGGAGATTTAGTACTGCGATTCAAGCAGGAGAAGGTGCACAAGCTCGCGTCCCCATGGGAGGGACCCTTCATCATCACAGAAGCAATCGACGGTGGTGCTTACCGCCTGAAGGACGCGAAGACCGGAGAGATCTCCCTCAATCCATGGAACGTCGCGCACCTGCGCCGTTTCTATGCATAACATACACACTCATGTAATTGTGCTTACACGCCAAAGAAGCAGCAGGTTTCAGACGCACTTTTTTCCTTACCAGGGTACCTAAGGGGACTGGAAGGTTTTTAATGAGGCGGCCTGCTGACTTAATACAATATGGTTGAGACAAATATTCTCCCTTTACTTTCTACAGTAAACAACAAGTAAAAACCTAGGCCGCACTCGAGCACTCGGGGGCTGCGCCGCACAGGTTATCTTCGAAGGACAAGTAAAAACCTAGGCCGCACTCGAACACTCGGGGGCTGCGCCGCACAGGTTATCTTCAAGAAAACAAGTGAAAGCCTTGGCCGCACCCGAGCACTCGGGGGCTGCGCCGTAAAGGTTATCTTCAAAAGAACAAGTAAAAGCCTTGGCCACACTCGAACACTGGGGGCTGCGCCGTACAGGTTATCTTCAAAAGAACAAGTAAAAACCTTGGCCGCACCCGAACACTCGGGGGCTGAGCCGCATAGGTTGTATTCAAGAAAACAAGTTAAAACCTTGGACGCACCCGAACACTCGGGGTTGCGCCGTACAGGTTATCTTCAAATGAACATGTAAAAACCTTGGCCGCACCCGAACACTCGGGGGCTGCGCCGCACAGGTTATATTCAAGTAAACAAAGCTAAAGCCTTGGCCACACTCGAACACTCGGGGCTGCGCCGCACAGGCCATCTTACATACATGGAAAACGCACCCGAACACTCGGGGGCTGGGTTCAAACTCTCTACAGAAGATTGTTTTTTGACAAAACTGTCGCAGCAGTGGAACATGGGGTTCCCCTAGTGCTGCCAAAGTGGGTCCACTCCCTGTGGGCCCAAGTCGAAGATGGACAAGGCCAAGAACCAAGTCAAGCTTGCGGGTTCATCCCTCGACCCCGCGAAGGCCAAGCAAGACCTACACCGACAAGGGGCTCCGATCTGGGGGCCAGTCGGGTCCCCGAATCAAGCCAGAAGACACGGAAGACCCCGAGGGTCCGAGTCCCCGGCAGGAGGCTGGGCTCCCTCTCGGGTACATCGTCGCACCACTGTGGATAAGCACTCCACCTCATCAGAAGACTTGGGAAGCAAGGCAAAGGTGGCACGGGCAGGGAGCAAAGCCCGTGGTTCTGTCAGCCACTGTTCACCCCCAAGGCGACGCTCCCACCTAACCCAACACTACTAGGAAAAGGGTCATCAGTGGCGCACCAAATTATGATTCTGTGGCGCACCCCCAGAATTGCTGGGTGCGCCACAGAATCGTCGCCACTAAAATATTATTTCTGTGGCGCACCATGGTCATGCGCCACAGAAACCCACTTTCTGTGGCGCACCCTGGACGTGCACCACAGAAATAGCTCGGTAGGCCACATAGCAAAGGAATTCTGTGGCGCACCCACCCCTGGTGCGCCACAGAAAGTGGTGCGCCACAAAAAAAGAAAAGTGTGCGCCACAGAAATATGAAACAGTAGTACAGGTATTTTTTTCATTTTGCTATATAAATACAGGATTTATACAGGATTTATCCAGAAATACAGATATATTTGACAGGTATATAAACAGACACACATTAATCACTATTTCATCACACATATTACTTATAAGTGTGCCCGAGATACATACACATAGTCAGAAAAGTGCCGAATGTTAATTTACACAATATATTAGTTATGATAGAAACAAAAGTTCATCATTTCACACACTACACATTACAAATGAAGTGTTCACCGCCTAACTAGGATCAAATGTAGTACACATCGGCGATGATGGTGAGCAAGAGCGCGCGGGAGCATGCATGATCATGGCTTCGTCTTCTTGAGCGGCGCCGGGAACGGTAGAATGCCCCCTTTCGTCCTCCACTCCCTGGTGTCACTCTGCGCCGCTAGTCGTTCTTCCATGGCCCTCTGAGACAACGCTGAAGATGGTTTGGGATATATATTGGTTAGTGATATACATGTATAATTTGTTCATCTAAGTAGAGAGGCAAGACGATCAATCAATGTTGTCATGGTTGGAAATCATATGGCTATCCTATTTGGGTTTCATAGCATAGCATATATATAATATATAACCCTACACATGCACTTCTACAAAAAAGTAGACACTAGCTAGTAATGCTTAGCAAGGCTATCTTTTATAATACATCCTACGTACCGAAGCGGAAGTGGAAGGACCCTGAGGCGTGAATGACATCGTCGAGGATGATATTTGTTAACTGCAGCCGGATGCGATGGAAGTCTTGTCTATAATCAGCATCGGTGAGACCATCCGCCATTTTGGTGTATTCTGCGAGATTAGATGCAATCCTCGTTTTCTCGCAATCCCGGACAATCGTTTTAAGGTGATGGAGGGCATAGTAGGCCTCCATCACACTGCCAGCCGGTTGCTTGACGCAATGGAATCCGGTCCCATGCAAGAACTTGTGTGTGTTGTCGTCCTGCGTGAAAAATTCCGACTTCTTATGGAAGGGGCCGCCCTTTTTGGCATAGGCCTCGAGAGCGTCATCGAGAACACCCTTTAATCTGTTGTATGATCTCGGCTGGGATTTATTCCCCGAGTCCAAATAAGTGGCAACGGACCACCTCGGGGATACGTGGATGAGTGCGCAGTACTTGTCCCTGCTCAACACAATTGAAGCAGAATGTTGGACAAAGGATCAGTGATGGAAGAAATGTACAAGAAGGCATAAGATAGGACGGTGGCGAGCAGATGTGTACTTACTCGAAAAAGTAAGGCAGAAGAAGGACGGTCTTGTCCTTGTTGGCCAAGAAGACCCTAACGAGGTACTCCTTGGCCGTTTCCCGTATTCTCGATCCTTCCACCAGATGGCTGTCGCGCATGTAGTAGGGATCCACTATCGCAACGTACGGGGTACCATCTCTCCTGATCTTCATCGCCGCATCGAGCGCATATAGGCGGACCATGTTATAGTCCAGCCGTTTGGAGTGATACAGGTTGAAGATGTCCTCGTACGCTATGAAGAACAAATCCGCGGGGTCTTCCTGGACGAAGTCCACCAACTCTTTTGGCACCTTGACCGTGAACGCCGGGTAACCTGGGTTCTTCTCTTTAAGAAGGGTCTCCTCTAGATACAAGATATTATTCTGCAAAGTAATCATGGGTCCCTCTGCAAGGCGGAGCATGTCCCCGGACAAGATAGATTTACCAGCTTCATGAACTCGGTCGTAGCCTTGTGGATTCGTGTGTTCAGGACCCCGGATCTTAGGATCTTGCTGGCTCGCAGAGGATCTTTTCTCTTCCTTTGACTCACCTTCTTTTTCTTCGTCTCTGGGGATTGTGGGGGTGCAGTGAACCCCGCTTTAACAGTGTCTTTCAGTGTGTTAGGGCTGAAAATGTTACCCGGTTGAGCTTCATGATCGCCGGCATCCGGAGGCGTGTCGTTGAAGGCCAGACGCTGTGTGCATGAAGTGGGACGAGCAGGTTGAATGTGGTGGTCGCGGAAGGGTTCTTCATCGATAAGAGGCATGAAAATATCATCCGCGGCGGCGCCAGTGTTGATGTAGGCATCGACGTTTACATCATTATCATCATCCTCCTCAACATTGTCGTCGTTGCCACCAAGTTGAGGTGCAACGGCTTTGTCCTAAACATAAACAATAGCACATCCGTTAGTCGGGAAAGTCGGAAAGTCGGCTAATGGCGAGATAAGGGCGCCGGTGCCGGCGGCCGGCCTATCAATCTCTGGCCGCTCGTGTGCATTATCATTATTCTCCGGCGTTGGTGTATGTTGCTCCACGGCAGGGGGCACCGGTGGGGTCGGCAGGACCGGCGACACGTTATTGCTGGAGGTGCTGCCGGCGAAGCTGGGCACGTGTATCGGCCCCTGTTGACCTCCCGCATGCCAAGCAGTTATCCCCTGCACCAGTGCATCGGGTAACAAAGCCCGGAGCTTCTCGTCCACCTTCTCGGCCACTAGCTTGTCCACCACGCTGGAGTCCACCTTCGCGGCCTCTAGTGCGTCCAGCTTCTTCCTTAGCTCGAGAACCTCGGCTCTATCTTTACCGGCTTCCTCCTCTCCTTTTTCTTCTCGGTGTCCGTGCTGTAGTACTCGGTGAACTTCATCGCCGTACCAAAGCCGGACACACGGCCAGCTGACGTCGGCGGCTTTGACTTGTCCCTCCCTTTGTGAACGTTCATAACCCGGTTGAAAGTCGTGTCCCACGGGCCGGCCGGAGGGTCCTGGGACGACGGGCCGGCCTCAGCCTCAATCTTCAACTCAGCCTCCTGCGGACAAAGGAAATAAACGTAAACCCATGTAGAAATCAACGCAAATGGACTTTGAGATATCCGCGTAATTAAGTTCCTTACCAGCTTTTTCTCGAATTCCAACACATCTTCATAGTCGGTAACGAATTCCCCCGTCCCCGGCTTCAGATAGTAGCGGGACCGAACAAAGTTCCTAACTTGCTCGTCCGTGATTTTATGCCACGGGTTCTCTTTCCCAAGTCTCGCAACCTCGGCATCCTCCTTGTCCCAAACGGGCTTTTTTCCTGCGTAACCGCCACTTCCCAAATGGTGGTTACCTAAGTTCAGTGCCCGCATGTTCTTCGCCCACTCGGTCCATTTTTCAGCCTCCGGAGATGACAAGGACACCTTGAATATATCGAAGTCGTCTTTCTCGACGTACGGCTCTTTGGCACTGATCTCCTCCCAGCTAAGACCCTTTTCAAGAATCTTCGCCTTCACCCGGCCTCTCCAGCTTGTCAAGGCGGTGTTCATGTTCGTGATGGCGAAGTTGTCCACCTTTTTGCTTTCATCAGCCGAGAAAATATATCGTTTGTGAAGCTTCTTGAGGAGGTCATTGCGCAAAGCCTCATTCTCCGGATTCCTGAGGTCATACGTGTTGATCGATGCGGTTTCCCGGAGGATGCACCCTAGTTGCATGCCGTACCCTTTCGCGATGTCCCTAGGCTCCAGTGGTTGGCCACTTACGGAGACCTTAGTGAACGTGTCTGTGACGTTGCCGACCGCTTGCGGTGTCCGGTCCTTCCTCGGCTTCTTAGCAGGCCTCTTAGCAGGCGGGTTACTACCACCGCCATCCGTGTGGTCGCCACCCCGACATCCGTGCTGGTGGGTTCTCCATCGGTGGTGGTGGCTTCGGCAGACTCTAACACAATGTCACCATCGCCGTCACGAGCCAGTTCGGCGGCCTCCGCATCCTCCATCTGCGGGTTCAATTCCCAGAACGATATGTTCTTTTGTCTGGCTTGTTCTTCGACGCTCATGTGCTTCTCAGAAGGGCCGGCCTCGGAGGACATGTTTGCACTACATTGAAAAGAGGCAAAATGTTAGTACACAATATAACAAAAGCATCACTTAATTTAGTACTAAGATACCCCGGCCCATGCATTAGCCGCAATACCCCATATGTCCTAGTTTTAGCAAAGTCATGCTAAATTTCACGAAAAATTTCGGCATGACCTTTGCTAAAAATAGGACATATGGAGTACCCGAATTTGCCGGAACGGAAGTTAATCGACGTTCCGGCAATCTCAAGGGCCTCATGGGGTACCTGCACAAACATTTCACAAAAAATAGCCACATCTCGGCCGGCCGGCATCTCCGGCCGGCATCTCCACGACACGATGGTCGGAGCACAACAACCACGACACGATGGTCGTGGACACATATCCTCATGCACATACATCACCACATCCACATCCACATCGAGGGAGAGAGGAACTACCTCGGGTAGGGAAGGGAGGCTCGGGTCCGTGATCGGCGTGGTGGAGGTGGTCCTCGTGGTGCTGCAATAAATTTAACTTAGCAAAACCATGATTTAGCTACATCTAAAACCTTAATTGAAGGCATTCTTGTAGGCATGTTAAAACAGTGACAAAATTTAACTTAGCAAAATTTAACAAAACCAAGTATTTGCAGCAAATGAACCTCATGTACTTGCAGCAAGCAATCAACCAAAAAAAAGGATGTAGCAACTAACCTACATGATGTAGCAACTAACCTCTCGACCTGTACAACCAAAAAAAAATGATCATGCATGTCTCTAGTGGCAGCAAGCTAACATAAAAGAATAGCTTATTCATCAACAAAAAACAGAGGGCTAATTATTGGAACCTAGCTAGCACTAAACTAACAGCAAGCAACTAATAGCAAGCAAGCAAACAACACAAGCCATATGGTGGAATTTCACGACATTTCATTCAGCAATACATGTATTTGGCACCGTGACACAATAGGTGCAGTGCTAAGAGAGGACCGTGACACATGTATTTGGCACCGTGACACAAAAGTAGATATTTTCTCATGCGTTTCCAAGACCTAATCAAACTAGGATATCGTCTACCAGTGCTAAGAGAGGACCGTGACACATGTATTACAACAAGAGATGGTTCTGCTCATGCACTGATCCTAGCTAGGATTTTTGTCGAACACGTTGCATGCAGGTTTTGGGAGGGGAAGGAGGAGGAAGAGAGGGGAAGCTCACCGGGCAGGGAAGGGGAGGGGGGAGGGAGGGGACGGCCGTGGGCGCAGGGGAGGTCGCCGGGCGCGCCGCGGGCGACGACGGCGCAGGGGAGGTCGCCGGGCGCGGTGTGCGGCGCGGCTCGGGCGGGGGAGGCCGGGGCGCAGAGGAGGTCGCCGGCGACGAGGGCGGGCCGCGCGCAGGGTGGGCGGCGAGTTGCGGCGGCGTCGGGCGCAGGGGAGGTCGCCGGCGTCGGGGACGAGAGCGCGCGCGGGAGCGGTTTCCTCTTTGCGAAATTGGGGAATTAGGAAGAGGCAGCGCGGGGAGGGCCCACATGTAAGTGGGTGCCCAACATTTCTGTGGCGCACGTCTTAAGGGATGCGCCACAGAATTCCCACGATTTCTGTGGCGCATCGTTTGGGCGGATGCGCCACAGAAATAGCTGGTCTATAAAATAAAAAACTATGCTGCTGTGTCCTAACACAAACACACACCACAGCCCAGTGGTTCCAACCACTTCAATTACCTGGGCAAGCCAGGTTCGAATCCTGGCTGCTCACTTTTTTATTTATTTTTTCTTTTCAAATATTTTTGGTTAAATTTGGTTCAAAAACTACACATAATTAATGTCTGATCTTGCATGGTCTCACACTCAATGTCTCATACATATATATGCTTGCATTGCATTGTCTCTCACACACACACAAAAATTAAATACACCAAAAAGTCTCTTCTTCGTCTCGGTTCCGCGAGCTAACTTCTCTTCTTTCCCTTCTTCGTGGTTGAAAACTTTAGGCCGGTGACCTTGAGATTTCTTCGCGTGAACGGACAACCTTTGGTAGGTAGGGAGGTCTTCCTTCTTTGTGTACTAGTAGTAGGCATGTCGAAGAACTTGTCGAATTCCTCCTCGATCTTTGGCTCGTTGTCCAATTCTTGCTCGGTGGCGCCTCCTTCCATTCCGATGATGCTCCTCTTGCCCCTCCTCACGACAACACGGCTAGGCTTTGACGGGTCGGTAATGAAGAAGCATTGCTCAACTTGGCTAGCGAGTACCCATGGCTCATTTTTCGCGGAGGCGTTCTTCGATTTGGCATCGGGTATTACCATGGTGGTGAAATACCGGCCTTCTTTGACGACGTCCTTGGCCCATCTTACACGGAACATTGGCACCACCTCTCCACAGTAGTTGAGCTCCCATATGTCCTCAATCCTTCCGAAGTATCTTTCCTTGACAGTAGCCTCCTCATCGCCGTAGGATAGCATAGTTACTCCAGAGTTTTGATATTCCGACTTCTTGTCCTTTTCCTCGGTGGCAAATCTGTAGCCGTTGATGTCGTACGCCTGATAGGTCTTTACGTTGTGCGAGGGACCCCGTGATAAGGAGAATATGAGGTTTTCATCTTCAGTAGATGGCGGTTTCCTCTTTGCTAGCTCCAGTTGCTTTTGCTTGAACCAACGCGTGAAGCTGGAGTTGTGCTCTCTGGTTACGTCTCCCTTCTTCCTCGGCCGGCCCAGTTTGCTGTAATATTTCTCGAGTAAGCATTTGTGCTGTTCCACCCAAGTTTCGATCAGCTGTAAGTGTTGTAGCGCGACCCGGTGAGCCCTTTCGAAGTCGTCCTTTCGACCCTGCATGCTGACAAAGGTTGAGCTGGCGCCCTCTCGGTGACCATATCCATTGAGCCTGTCGAAGTGTTTCCTCGTGGGCAGACCTACATCCTGGTTCTCGGTGCTTAGATAATTCTGGCAGAAGGAGATGCACTCGTAGGTTAGAAAGCCCTTGGCCATGCTTGCGTCTGGACGGGCCCTGTTGCGAACGTATCCTTTCATGACACCGTTCATCCTTTCGAACGGCATCATGTAGTGCATGAACGTTGGCCCGAGCTGCCTGATGTCATCAACGACATGGAGAAGGAGATGCACGCAGATATCAAAGAATGCTGGCGGGAAGTAAATCTCGAGCTCGCATAGTATCAGCACGATCTCTTCCTGTAGCCTGTCGAGCTGCTTCACGCCGATCGACTTCCTGTTGATGACGTCGAAAAGTTGCAAAGGGCAAGCAGCGTATCACGGACGTGCTCGTCCATTATCCCTCGAATCGCAACGGGAAGTATCTGCGTCAACAACACGTGACAGTCGTGAGACTTCATCCCGCTAAACCTCTTCTTCGTTCCGTCCAGATATCTGCTTATCTGCCCCGCGTAACCATTCGGAAATTTGACTCCTAGAAGACACCTGTAGAATTGCTCGAGCTCCTCCGGACTCATAGTGAAGCACGTAGCGGGAAGCACCCAGTGTTCTTCTTTACCCTTTTGCGGCGACCTTGAGTCCCTTCCGTCTGATCATCATCATCGTCATCACTATCGGGGCCTGAAGATCTTTCCTGACACCAAGCCATTTCAGATCGTATCTTGCTTTCGTCCCATCCTTGGTCTTTTCCGGCATGTTGGAAAGAGTGCCAAGCAGACTCTCGGTGACATTCTTCGTAATGTGCATCATATCGAGGCTATGTGGCGTCTTGAGGACCTTCCAGTAGGGCAAGTTGTGGAAAACAGCCCTCGCTTTCCATACACCCAGCAGCGGATCTACCTTCGGTCGTTTCTTTCCCGGCGCAGGGCACTCCTTCCAATTTTCAACAGCTCGTCGATTTCTGTGCCGCTCCTCGGGATCGGGGGTCCTTCGGGCTCGTCCTTACCATTGAACAGGTCACCGCGTTTCTCCACGGGTGATCCATGCGAAGCCACCTTCGAGCCCCTGGGTACACGGTTTTCGAAGACCCGGATTCCTTGGTAGCTGGAGATGCGGGGTCTTATCCATGCACCTGACACATGCAGAATCCGTGGCCTACCTGGGCCGATACATATGAGCAACCAGGATAGTCCTGCACCGTCGTGAGCAACGCGGCTCTCATCGAAATAATCTCCAGTGTAGGCATCCCACGTACGGGCTGGCGTCTCCCACAACGTGGCTAACTCCTCTTCAACAGCGCGAGATACAGATGTATGTGGACACCTGCTTGTTTCGGCCCCTGAATGAGAATACTCATGTGTATGTACCTTTGCTTCGTGCACAACCACGGGGGAAGGTTGTAAGGCCATACAAACACGGGCCAGGTGCTATGCGTGCTACTCTGGTTGCCGAACGGATTGAGTCCATCGGTGCTCATACCGAGCCTGACGTTCCTTGCGTCGCCTCCGAAATTTCCGACGGCGTCCAACTCTTGCCACTGGCTAGCGTCTGAAGGGTGTGTAAGGATCCTGCCCTTCTCCGGATCTTCTTCAGGCTTCTCCCTTTCCGCGTGCCATTGCATGAGCTTTGCTTCCTTAGGGTCCACGAAGTACCGCTGCAGACGGGGAGTGATAGGAAAGTACCATACCACTTTGTGAGGACCTTTCTTCCCACGGCTCTTGTACCGTCCTTGCCGCACACCGGACATGTGGTTCTGTCCTCGTACTCGCCCCGATAAATTGCGCAATCATTGATGCAGGCGTGGTATTTAACGTGCGGTAGGTCAAGAGGGCACACGACTTTCTTGGCCTCCTCGATACTAGTTGGCAATGTGTTCCCCTCGGGAAGACGCTCGTGGAAGAATTTCATGTTCTTGTTGAAGCTCACGTCGGTCCATTTGTTTCCGACTTCATCTCCAGAGCATCAAGCGTTACTTGCAAGCGCGTATCCTGTGGCCGGCACCCTGGATACAACGGAGTCTTCCCTCTTTCTCCATTTGCGCCAGCTTGGCTTTCTCTCTAACGGTCCTCGCCTCCTTGAGGAGCAGTTCTTGAACATGAGACTCCATCAAGGCCGACATTAGCGAGCTCTGCGGCGTGTTCGCGTCTTCTCCACCACCATCTACTCCTTCATCATGACCATGTCCGTCGGCATCTCCTTCGTCACGATCATCTTGCCCGCCCTCGTCTTCAGGCGCAACATTTGTCGGCGCAACATTTGCTGTCGGCGCTTCATTGAAGCCTTCCATGAAACCGCGCCTGAGCAGGTGTTCCTCCAATTGTCCGGAATCAGGGTCGATCCATCTCACAAATTTGCAACTTCTACACGGACATCGTATGTGGCGCTTGTTGCACCGAATCATTTCCGCCTTCGCTTCTTCCTTGTAGTTGTTGATTCGACTGGAGCTCATCTTCATGACCATGGTCGCCTACGCGGTATACATATAGAGTATGTGTTATTAAGTCGGAAATGTTCGACGAAAAAATTCGGCATGACTTCCCCTAGAAGTAGGACATATGTGGTGCAAAAATTTACCGAAATGGAAATGAATCAACATTTCGGCAAACATCCATGCACCACGCCGGCGCAACACAACAACAAAAGGCAACAACATGCACAACACACACAAGCTTCATGTACACACATATTCATCCAACAATACTCACCTAGTAGATCTAGATCCGTTGCCGAGACGTGACCGTGATCGATGAGAGAGAGTGTGTGGTGATGGAGAGAAAATAGTGGACAAAAGAGAGGAGGAGAATATATATGGAGGCTCTCCCAAGCCCTCACCAATTATATGTCAAACAAAGTAGATTTAACAACAAATAATGGATAATAGGATGGTCAAAATGCCATGGGAGAGAGGAGGAGCTCGAGCTAGATGCATGGGGGGAGAATGAAGAAGGTCACATGGGGAAAGTGGGTGCTGCCACCTTTTTGTGGATCTGGGCCAACATTCTGTGGCGCACAGCTCGTGCGCCACAGAATGTCAACTTTCTGTGGCGCACGGCGTCTGGTGCGCCACAGAAAGCTAACATTCTGTGGCGCATGGTGGCTGGTGCGCCACAGAATGTGAACTTTCTGTGGCGCACTGGGCCACGTGCGCCACAGAATGTCCCCAGATGGACCTGGTCCAATAATTGGAACGTGGGACCCAGCTATTTCTGTGGCGCATGGGTGGGCATGCGCCACAGAAATCAGACATTCTGTGGCGCATTTTATGGCATGCGCCACAGAATGTCTGATTTCTGTGGCGCATGCACATCAGATGCGCCACAGAAAGTCCAAAATTTTGTGGCGCACGTGCTACCATGCGCCACAGAAATAGTTCTGTGGCGCACCAATTAAGGGTGCGCCACAGAATGACAACCCACCTATAACCCTTTTCCTAGTATCGCAAGGGAAACGCTAGGCTGAGGAGAGGCCACGTCTCCCTCTAAACCAGCCGGGAGGGTCCTTCACCCCGAAGGCCCCTCATGCCCCTCACGTGCCCTGTGGCAACCCCTTGGCCTATAAAAGGAGGACCAAGGCACGGAGGAAAGGAGGAGGACAAGCACAACCAGAGCAAGACTAGACTAGGGCTGCCAAGGTAGAGAGGAAGGTGATCTCCTCCGGGTCAGGATCTGTCCTTCTTCTACCTCCAGCCAAAACCCTTCCGGGTACCTCACCCGAGGGAATCCATTGTAAGCCACACTATGAAGAACCCATCCAGACATGCAGGAGTAGGGCTTTTAGCCTCCGGGCGGCCTGAACCTGGGTAGCTCCTTGTGTCCCTTTGGTTGCATGCCTTGATCGTGGAGAGGAGAGCTTGATCCTGACTCCGCCCACGAAGACGATTCTCAGCCTCCTTCGCGCCCCGTGCCGAACCTAAAAGGGGGTATCCTCTACTCCCGGTGTCCGTGCATCGAGACACGACATCTGGCGCGCCAGGTAGGGGGCGCAAGCGCTGGTTTCTTCTTCTTCAAGTTCATCGACAAGCTCTTCGTCAAGCATGGCGCCGAAGAGGAAGGTGGACCCTGCGGCATCCAAGCCCGTCTGTCCCTCACGCACTCAAGCTTCATCCGATCGTCACGCTGCTAATGCGCGGAGGGGTGCTTCTCCGTCCCGCCTCCCCGGAGAGGGTGGCGCCGGACGAAGCGGACGGCCTCAACAAGGACGGTGGCCCTGGCGGAGCAGCGGCTCCAAAGGGCACAACCATGCCTCCTCCTCGCTCGGGGGAGAAGACCGTCTGCAACGGCACTAGCAAGGATCTAGCGACCGGAGGAGGGGACCGCAGTGCTCGCCCCAGTGGAGATCCACGAGCCTGCAAGAGCAAGTCCTCCGCACCCGCCTACGGACGCACAAGCTCGCCATGACGCTCTGGTCGCTGCCAAGGCCCTGATGCAGTTCCCTCCAACCAACGGTGATCCCAAGATCTACCAAGAATGGGAAACTCGAGTGGAGAGGCTTCTCGACTTCGCCGATGGTGGTCCGTGGGTTGAACCCACTCAAGCTCCTACGTCGACGATCCTGAAGCAGCACAAGACAGACACGTGAACGCGAGGCCAGCTCACGGCGAACGTCAAGCCAAGG